>CM035424.1:30049399-30069399 GCA_020310875.1 Ceratopteris richardii | reverse complement strand
GCGGGAGACATAGCAAAGTGTGCTGCTATGCTTGGAGAGAGATAGTGCTGCAGCGTGGTGCTGTTCAATTGATCGGGAGAGAGCGAGAGAGAGAGAGAGAGAGAGAGAGAGAGAGAGAGAGACAGAGAGAGAGAGAGAGAGAGAGAGAATTCTGTTTCATGTATGCATTCTATTTCGTGTATGCATTGAGAGGAATGCTCTTCGTCTATCAATTTCGACCTTGGAAACACTACTTAGGAGAGTGGCAAGCAGAACGCCGGCTCCTCCCTTCTGGTTTCTATAACATATGCTTAGAACTCGCTTAAGATCCTATGGTTACCCTCTGTGGGCCCCTTTTTTTTACCGAACTTGTCTTTATCGATGGCTAAGGGGTCATTCAATATGGCATGAATGTCCACTATGCAAAGCTATACAGAACCGAAAGAGAGCAAGAGAGATAGCAAAGTGTGATGCTATGCTTGGAGAGAGACAATGCTATAGCGCGGTGCTGTTGAATTGATCGGGAGAGAGAGAGAGAGAGAGAGAGAGAGAGAGAGAGAGAGAGAGAGAGAGAGAGAGAGAGAGAGAGAGAGAGAGAGAGAGAGAGAGAGACAGAGAGAGAGAGAGCGTTCTGTTTCATGAATGTATGCATTCTCTTTCATGTATGCATTGAGAGGAATGCTCTTCGTCTGTCAATTTCGACCTTGGAAACACTACTTAGGATAGTGGCAAGGAGAACGCCGGCTCCTCCCTTCTGGTTTCGATTGCAACATATGCTTATAACTCGCTTAAGATCCTATGGTTACCCTCTGTGGGCACCCTTTTTTTTTTTTACTGAACTTGTGTTTATGGATGGCTAAGGGGTCATTTGACATGGCATGAATGTCCACTATGCAAAGCTATACAAAACCAAGAAACTAATTTATCTTCAATATAACAGAGATACCCATGACTAGACCTTCTATCATCTGAATCACCTGCCCAATCTGCATCACTAAACACTCTGATTCTTGTATCAAAAATAAATCCATAATACAAACCTTCACTTAGGGTTCCTTTGATATATCTGAGTACCCTTTGAGATGCAATCCAATGAGTCTTCTTTGGACAATGCATAAATTGTGATAACACGCCTACTGCATATGATAGATCTGGCCTTGTCAAGGTAGCATAGATTAGACTACCTACCAAACTCTGATATTTCTTCATATCATTGAATTTTTCACCTCCATATCTGCTCAACTTAAGAAATAAGATAAGTTTCCCAAATCACTTATCTTAAACTCCTTCTCTATTTTTTTCTTAAGGTCCTTGATTCCTTGAGAATCTGTACCTACGACAATAATATCATCAACATAAATACACATGTATATGTGTCCATTTTCACTTGCCTTCACTAGCAAGCTACTATCTGCCTTTGATTCTTGAAATCCACATTCATTCAAGAACTTAACTAGCCTATAATTCCATGATCTTCGGGCCTGCTTCAAACCATACAAAGCTCTCTTGAGCTTACACACATAATCTGATCCATTTGAATCCATGAAGCCTTCTGGTTGCTCCATGTACACTTCATCTACAATGTATCCATTCAGGAATGCATTCTTCACATCTAATTGTGATAACTTCCATCCTTTACAAGCAGCAATAGCAATCAATGATCTAATTGTAGACATCTTAGCAACAAGACTAAAGGTTTCAACATAATCTAACCCCTAAGTCTGGGCATAACCTTTAACCACAAGTCTAGCCTTGTATCTAGACACTTTTCCATCTGCAAACCTTTTTGTTTTATATACCCACTTACATCCAATGACCTTCTGATTCTTTGGTCTTGGCACCAACTCCCATGTTTTATTTTCAAGTAGAGGATCATACTCTTCTTGCATTGCCTTCTTCCAAATCTGTTTACCTTTAGCTTCTTCATATTGGATCCTCTTTTGTCTTCACAATGTAAGCATAATCTTTTGTTGTTAGGAAAGATGTATCATAGCTATACCTGATAGGTTCTTTTCTTTCTCTCAAGGATCTTCTGATCTCTGCACTTCTTGAAGTCTCAGCCACATTTGATTCTGGATCAAATCTTGGCCCATCTTCAACATTGTCCTGCAATTTACTTTTATAATCAACATCATCAATATCTTCTTCATACACACTTACTTTTGTCTTCCTTTTCCTTTGTACTTCTTTAACATCTGCATAATCATTTGTTGACCCTATATACCATGTACTTTTCTCATCAAATGTGACATCTTTGGTAACAAGAAATTGCTTTGTGGATGGACTCCACAATCTGTAACCCATCTGTCTATCATCATACCCAATAAACACATACTTCTCTGTTTTGGGTTCTAGCTTATGTCTCAATTGTGAAGGAACATAAGCATATTCTAAACATCCAAATACTTTACAATGATCAAGAGTAGGTCTCTTACCCCACCATGCTTCATAAGGTGTTCTTTCATTCAAAACTTTACAAGGTAACCTATTCAAAAGGTATGTTGCAGTGTTGATAGCTTATGCCCATAATTATCCTTTATGGCTCTCTCATTGAGATGACCTAGCCTTTTATGACATAGGTCTAATTCAGACATCTTTTGACTTCCATAAGTAAATAAAGCATGTCCTACATTACCTTGGACTTTGAGAGTAATCAACCTTCCTTCCTTTTTACCTGCAATGATATTTCTATATCCCTAATTTGGATCTTGCACATAAATACCATCATTTGTGAATCTGACTTCATATCCCTTCTCCACAATTTTCCCTACACTTATCAAGTTTTTAGGAATAGTAGGAACATAAAGTACCTTTCTCAAGAGTGTACTTCCATTCTTTGTCTTCACTGATCCAAGCTCTCTACTTTATGGTTGGTGTCATCTCCTGTTTGAACTGTATGTCCGTTCACCTTTGCTTCCATATCAGTCACCAATGATATATTGCCACTCAGATGATTGCTATATCGTGAGTCAATATAGAACACCCTTTTGTCTTCTCCTACTTCTTCACGAGTTACATTCAAGATGAGAGTCATGTCATCCTTCTGATCTGATGCATAATTATAATAATTCTTGTTGTAGGACTCAGATTGAAAACTTCTTCCACCTCCTCTAGCATATGATGTCCTACCACCTCTTCCTCTGAAGTTGCCTCTTTGGTTTCTGCCTCCTCTACCTCTTTGATTGAAGCTCTAGTTATTATTTCCACAATTGTGATTGTTATACCAACAATCATTTGCCAAATGATTGGTTCTGCCACAAATCCAACAAGCCTTAGTATTGTCTTTGTTCTTACCTCCTCTACCTTTACCTCTAAAGTTCATCTTTCCTTTTGTAAAGTTGGCTTGACTTGAAGTTCCTTCATCATTAGTTGACTGCTTCCCTTTGCCATTCTTTTTTTTGTCCTTGGACTACATAGCTTGACTTGCACTCCTATCATTGTCTCCTTTAATGTCCGGCTCAAAAGTTAGCATGTGTCCTAACAATTGATTAAGATCAGGAGTAAAGTGATCTAGTGACAATTCTATGGACAATATGAAAGGCTTTCACTTCTCATCTCGTCTCAGCCTTGTACGTTGTCGTCGATTTCATAGAAAGGAAGGAGAAATTGAATGAGTATGGTTACCCATGTGTATCACTCCTTTTTAGCATATAGATATATCAAAGTGTTGAAGAACGAATTTTTATGCAACTCAGCTCAATATAAATATGAAATACTGCATCTTCAAGTCCAGTACTTGACTTTGTAAATCATGACAAAGATTTAATATGCAATGCTAGTAATTTGCATATTTCTCACATATGCATCATGCATAGCAGTAGCCTTTCAAAGATACTGAAACAGATTGTAAACTCTCCTACGTTAAATAGCCTATGGTAGAACTCAAGAACTGTAACCCTTCAACAGTTTAATCAATAGTAAAAAAGACTTTATGAAATCTTTCAAGAAAAAAAAAAATTTTTGTGGAATTATGGCGCACATTTATTCAAGTTATCTCTGCATCAGTAAATAAACATCATCATCGTGAAAATTTCAAATAAATTTAATGTAACAAGAACATCACTTCTCTGTTTTTATTCCAGAAGCATTAGCCATGGCCTCCATCACCTCCAACGAACATGGATGCTGGCGAGAAGTCCGCTGCGAGAAGAGCTGCAATCTCCATTGAATAAACTATCTTAGGCCCGATCTCAAGCAAGTTCCGATGTCCTGGAAGGACCGACAATGAAATAGAGAAGTGCTAGAATACTCGGATCAAGAAGAAACTTGTGCGAGAATGGGAATCGATCATGTATCTCATCGGCCAGAGACCATTCCTTGTTTCTCCTTCAGCGTAGATAATTCAACATAATAACCTCCTTCCAATCCTCCAAGTACTCATTGATGCAGACGGTGTTGGTTGATCAAGTAAATGCGCACAGCAAAATGTATTTGTATCACTGCTACAGGCACTCTATCTTGTATGAGCAGAGTAAAATGCTCCTTCTCAAAATGATGCTCTGATTGAATCTCGGCGTCTGGGAACTCCGTTCGTTGATTTTCTCACAAAACATATCTCTTCCTACCAGCAATTAAAAGAGTGAACACAACAGCAACTCTTCTGAGAGTGAAGGCATCTTCGAGTCGGCATTAGAGCATCTCCTCTTTTTGATTCTGATTAATACTATTCCCCCTTCTCCACAATCAGACACGTCTTTCCATCAGCAACAACCTCGGTTGAGCATTCAATCAGATTTCCCTTCATCCTACCTGTCTCAGTATCCTTATCACGTTTATCCTGCAATGATTCATCAAATGCTGGCGGCAATGGACTGATATCCTTTCAAATAAATCGGAAGTCTGCCAGCACTGCTGATATGCTCTTCCATTATGTCATCAAGGAAGCACTGCTCCCAGCAGCTATTCTCATTGATATCGGGTAATCTCCAAAAAATATTGGATCTAAGAACCATGCTAGTTCGAATTCCAGACATCTTTGAGCTATGCGACCTTTTTGCTCAGATTGAAATTGTTCTCTGTAAAGCTTCACTGTAGCTGCATGAGATAAAAGAACATTATGTGCAACTAGGTATGGTTCTGTAGCTGAATCACCAATGTATACTCTCTTTTGTGTCCTACTTATAACAGAACATCGGCCAGGGGCTCTTGTACCAGTACCATAACCACTTACAGCTATATTCAGTATCTCATTTACAGTTATCCAATTTTTAACCCTGTCACCAAAGAGCCTAAAGCAAGTTGTCGCAAAGTACACGTAGTGAGTTATTATTTTTCTTGTGCGCCATCCTTTCACTTGAGGATCATTTTCAAGATATTGAGGCATATCCCAGTGATATAATGTTACATATGGTTCAATGCCATGGTGGAGAAGCTCGTTGATAATGCTGTTATAAAAGGCAGCACCTGCTTGATTTACTCTTCCCGTATTATCTAGTTAAGAGTTTGGAAAACATACACGCACACACATAAGCGCACGGGCATGTTGAGTTAGTCACATGACTTGAGTTTTTCATTCAGAAACTTTGCTAGAAAGAACCTGGCAGAATCCGTGACCAGGAGATGGATAAACGGTATGCATCTATGCCAAGAGCCACCATAAGTTGAATATCCTCCTTGTACCGATGATAATGGTCACATGTAACATCACCAGTGCTATTATCATAGATATTCCCTTCTTGTCTGATTCTGATTTTGATAATGTCTCCCCAATATGATCGCTGCACCAGCAGCTGCCTCAAGAAACAACCATGCCTTCACACTACGCACTTCAATTGCTCGTCAATATTCCATGTTCTGAATCTCATTTGCTAAGAGAAGGTTCGCCTCTCCATGCAAAAGGAACCATCCCGCGAAGGTTGAACTCTTCAAGGCAGATGCCATCGTCCACATCTCCTTTGAAACATGAGGTTTCTTTTTCCCATAGTCTACACGGGTCTCTGATTGGAACTGCAGGTCTTCATAGATGCTGCACCGCAATATCTGCTGCGAGCTACCAATATAAATCTTTATGGTTATCGCCAAACGTTCATGAGCTCTTTCCGCCCTGTTCGTGTCGATCTCTATATTAGAATTAAGTAGACAAAGTTCTATAACAGTATGCTTTTCAGCGCTGCCAAAAATCATTACATGTCGTCCCTCGTTCTTCTCTCTGAATCATCAGAAGAAAACGTTTTATTGGCCTTCACTTCCCGTCATCCTTCAGATGTTTTTGATCGCTTGGAGTTTATAGCTTTTTCCCTTCAGCAACAGCTCCTCTCGATTACAACCTAAACTTGCGTTCCTCCTGTCCTCAGATTCCATAGCAGCGCTCCTCCTCCAATTCAATTTCAGCGCACTTCTTCCGATTCGCTTTCACGATCCCCCCCTCTTCGCATTAGACATTCTTTTTTTCCTTCTTCCACCCGATATGGGAACTTCCCCTTCCAGAAAATTGTGTTGCCGTGTATCTTTCCTCCCTTGAACACGCGAGACCTCCTCTAGAATGTCCTTCTTCTTTGTACATGCACCAATTAAAGAAACATATTCACGTGCATAAGGAAGCAAAGAAGCATCTCTCCGCATGCTATTGTTGAGCATAACAGCTTGATCAAGCCTCCCATATTTATGAGGTTCATTGATAAGTGGGTCCTCCAGAATAAGAAACTCTGTGTTTACATTGTCCATCCAACCATGTGAAGACTGATATCCATGCACGCAACGTATAGCATTAAGAGGATGAAAGTCAGACGTAAATCATGTTCTTCATAAGATCTGATGCTTGTTTATATCCGATTGAATTCCACCACTGATTTGGAATCATTATATTGATTCGATATTTCATAATGGTTCATAAGCTCGGATGCCGATTCTCGACCACATCCACCCCCTCTGAACCTGTGCATCCTCCGGATGCGCCAACCTACAAACATCAAACACAAGCAAGGATCAAGTAGTCATAGCATATAAACAGGACTTAAAGAAAATTTTAACTTAATGCATGAAATCTGAAAACACATTGAACTTGATATACATTAAGAGAAGAGAGGTAGACAAAATCACCTCATACAACATATCAGATTACACTAATGCACTTAGACTAGAAATCATATGAGTAAATCGAAAACTTCTTAGCTCTCTCGTTAACTCGACCCGGTCAGATCTAGTAGCCTATCCGAAGCATTTGCATATACCAGTCTTCACTAACTCGATTTATGAAACTCGCTTCTGGCTTCCCTATTGATCTTCTATCATCTGAAGCCCCTTCAGACCCTTTTCTTATTTTTCTCATATTTTTATTCTGTTTTTCTTTATTTTAATTCTTTATCCAGCTCAACCTTTATATCTTTGCTTTTATTTTTATTTATTTATTTTTCCACACTTTTCGGCCTATGTCGAAATCGGATGCGACTCGTGGACCTGACCACCCGGCCAGGTTTAGCCCACCCATCTACCGACCCGACATAGCGCACGATTCACAATGTCAGCCTCATACGAAATCAACGTCAGCTCGTGGCTCTAACCACCCGGTCAGAGTGACTCCACCCGCCTATCAACCCGTATGAGCGCGTAACAACATGTAGGTCAGGCCATACGACACAACTAGCGTCAGCTTGTGGCCCTGATCACCCGACCAGGGTAGTTCCACCCGCCTACTAGCTCATCGCAGCACCCAACAACACATACACATACATATAGATAGTTGGCTGGAATAAGAATTCTTTTCTCAAGATATAATCTGTCTGAAGATTAGGTCAGATGAGAGATCAAGAGTAGAAGTCGAAGTGTCTCACTCATCAAGTGCTCATAAACACTAGTATATACAAATACTTAGTCTAGGTCTTCCCTTCACCTTCCTCGGTCTTGTTCTCGAAAGTTCTAGTCCATCTTCTAATCTTCCTCATATAATCCTGGTCCTTATACATTACATGTAATCTAATTAGTGGCACGAGATCTTTGGTCTACTTAATTTTCTTATTTAAACATTTCTATATGCATTATATGCTTAATCATGCAGTCTTTTTATATACACATATACAAGAGAGAAGAAAAAACTGAAGTGATAACATCTCACCAGTATGAAGTCAGAAGCCGCTTGAGCTTATCGCATCCAATCTCCTCTTCTTGTTTCATTCTAAGTCGCTATCTTCAATGTATTGATTTGATTCCTGTGTCTTTCTTCAAATCAAAGCAAAAACATAAGATATATACATTCCTATTTACAAAAACATTCCTTTAAGCTTTATGGAATTTAATTGAAAAAGATTCTTCCTTCAATCTCACCTTCTTTAAAACATACTCACCAAAGAAACTGTGCTTGAAAAGAAGCCATCTCTGAACTGCATCAATCAAGGTAGCATTCTTAAACAAGGTACACATGTGGACAAGCCACTTCATTTTCTTGTCCATTTCTTGTAAGATTGTTCGGCATACATTGCTCTTGGAGAATTTGAAAATCCATGATTTAATCATTTGAGCATAGTTGCCTTTATTTACATTTCTCTCTAATGCATCATGTGAAGATGCACATGATAAATGAGCACATGTATATAGATTCTTAAAATTTGGAGGATTTAGAACATCATCAAACAAATCAATCATGCATATGTTTTGATTCATTTTAGGGTTGAAATCATTTGAAAGGATTTCATCATTTCATTATGATTATCCAATCTTTCTTCTTCATTGCCATTAAGGTTTTGAATACATTCATAAGATTTACACTCTAAATGGTGATGTTCATCATACTCTAAATGCAGTTTATACTCATACTTATCACTCAGACTGTCATGATTTTTTTTTACTTGAGTGCCACCAATTATAGAATTTGCTTCTATCTCTAATCTCTCCAAGAACTCCTCATCTTTTTCTTTTTCCAGATTCATTTGCCCATTATCATGAAGAAACTCAATATCATCACAATCAAGAAAATCTTGATCATCTAAATCACTAAATTCTTGCTTCTCCAAGTAAGATTCATTGGAAAATCTACATTCATCTATATTCTCCTGATCCTTTTCAAAGATATACATGTAATTTGATGTCAAATCAGTTTTCCTATTCAAGATGCCATCATCATATTCTTTATCTATCTCAATTATTTCTTGTTTATTATCTTTAGAGGATGTGTTTTTGCCACACTCCTCATACATTTCTTTTATCATTGAATCTTGCTCAAATACTTCATACCTGAATATCTCATCATAGACGCTTGAGTCAATTGAAACTTCATCCATCTGGTAACATTTATATCTAGCTTCATCAATGCAAATATTTGACTCAACGGTTTCACATTCAATATTCTTTGATGCTATGCACACATCATATTTATCATACATCTCATTAAACGTTGTATCTTCCACTTCATGCTTGATTTCTTTGATACATGAACTCAACTCAACATGATCATTCTTAACATACATATCAATGTAAAGAGGAGTAATCAGTGGAGTATCCTCATCGCGCTCATGATCATTCATATGTCCTTCTTCATGGAGTACAATATCGTTCACATACATATCATTATATTGAAGCTCAATCAACAACTCATTCTTATACCTATAATTCAGATCACTCTCTTGAACCTCTAACGACTCATTTAATGTGGTATCACTCAAGAGTTTTTCACATTCTTGATCTTGATCTAAACAATCAGTAGGCTTAGCATCATGCTTTTCACCATCGGCATACATACCATTCTTTAGAGGACTCATAATTTGCATGCCCTCCTGATTAGCATCATGCTCCCTTGCATTCTCTTCATACAAATTAGTCATTTGGCCATGATTCATATTTGAATCATATGCTTCAAGAGATGTTTCACTCTTAGATGGTATCAAATAGTTCAAGTATTGCTTGATTTCGTCTTTTAAGGAACCATCCTGTGCTTGATCATCACATGGATTCACTGGATTATTTTGAGTTATTTCATTTGCAATCTCTTTCTGATTACCTCGACTTCCGGTAGATATCTTTAAATCTTGGCTATTATCATATCTTGCCTCTTTGTTTGTTTGATTATCATCCCTTAGAAGTGAGGAGTCTATCAGATTATAGGAAGCCTCACGTTGTTTTCTTGGTGCGTTTTGTTTATTTTTGTTTTGATCTATGTTTGATATTGGTTTGATTTTGTTTTGTTTGGCTTCCGTATATTCCTTTGCTCCTCCCATCATTGGGGTTTTTGCATATACAGTATTTGTAGATGTAATCAAAGTATCTACAGGCTCTTGGTACCTTGAATCCTCAGAGATTGCATCACTTATGTTTATAGGTTCTTTATAGTGATCCCCTTCATAAGCATGTACGTGTATTCCATGCATATATTCTTTATGTCCAACTGGGTTTTCTATTATTCTATAGAATTGCAAATTATTTTTAGTTTCTGAAATGCATGGAATTTGTGTATCTTCTTCATTTGCATAAATGTCAGCTTGCCAATCGTTTAAAAATTTTTCTATTGTTTGTTGTTTCTTCACATATTTCATCACAGCTTCATGGACGAGCATCCAATCCTCTGTGAGTCCTGAGTCGGAGTCTATATCTTGTAGAAGTGGAATTAACTCCTCTCGGGCATTAACATCGATTGTTCGAAGAAACAACGACACCCTTTCATGACTTATGCACCTCTTATCGTGCTCAGAAAGATCATCATATTGTCGCTCAAACTCTTCTTTGATCTCAAGAATTGGTTGGTCTTTGGGCATATGAACCCACCTTAGGAAAGATCTACGAGTTACTTTATCAAGGTCTTCTAGCATAAACTGCCTAAGGAGTGTCGCTTTGTATCGAGACCATGTCGTTTGATTTATTTGCATTATTTGATCTCGCACGTCGTAATCCGACACATAGATAAAGTTTTCGCATAGTTCTTTTTCCGTCATCGGACTTAATCCGACACCTAGGTATTTGGCCTCGAGTTCATATTCTTTGCAGAACTTTGAGACATTCTTTCCATTGAAAAAGCCACACCGATTGACTAGACGTTCATGAAGTGATTGGATGGCTTTTTGACGCCTATCCTCTTCTTGAAATCGTAGGAATTGAGCTAGGATCTCTTCCATTTTGATTATGCTAATCTTTGTGGCTCTATAATTCACTCACCCCCTCCTTTCACGTCGGGTTCACCAGGTATGTCGTCGATTTCATAGAAAGGAAGGAGAAATTGAATGAGTATGGTTACCCATGTGTATCACTCCTTTTTAGCATATAGATATATCAAAGTGTTGAAGAACGAATTTTTATGCAACTCAGCTCAATATAAATATGAAATACTGCATCTTCAAGTCCAGTACTTGACTTTGTAAATCATGACAAAGATTTAATATGCAATGCTAGTAATTTGCATATTTCTCACATATGCATCATGCATAGCAGTAGCCTTTCAAAGATACTGAAACAGATTGTAAACTCTCCTACGTTAAATAGCCTATGGTAGAACTCAAGAACTGTAACCCTTCAACAGTTTAATCAATAGTAAAAAAGACTTTATGAAATCTTTCAAGAACAAAAAAATTTTTGTGGAATTATGGCGCACATTTATTCAAGTTATCTCTGCATCAGTAAATAAACATCATCATCGTGAAAATTTCAAATAAATTTAATGTAACAAGAACATCACTTCTCTGTTTTTATTCCAGAAGCATTAGCCATGGCCTCCATCACCTCCAACGAACATGGATGCTGGCGAGAAGTCCGCTGCGAGAAGAGCTGCAATCTCCATTGAATAAACTATCTTAGGCCCGATCTCAAGCAAGTTCCGATGTCCTGGAAGGACCGACAATGAAATAGAGAAGTGCTAGAATACTCGGATCAAGAAGAAACTTGTGCGAGAATGGGAATCGATCATGTCTCTCATCGGCCAGAGACCATTCCTTGTTTCTCCTTCAGCGTAGATAATTCAACATAATAACCTCCTTCCAATCCTCGAAGTACTCATTGATGCAGACGGTGTTGGTTGATCAAGTAAATGCGCACAGCAAAATGTATTTGTATCACTGCTACAGGCACTCTATCTTGTATGAGCAGAGTAAAATGCTCCTTCTCAAAATGATGCTCTGATTGAATCTCGGCGTCTGGGAACTCCGTTCGTTGATTTTCTCACAAAACATATCTCTTCCTACCAGCAATTAAAAGAGTGAACACAACAGCAACTCTTCTGAGAGTGAAGGCATCTTCGAGTCGGCATTAGAGCATCTCCTCTTTTTGATTCTGATTAATACTATTCCCCCTTCTCCACAATCAGACACGTCTTTCCATCAGCAACAACCTCGGTTGAGCATTCAATCAGATTTCCCTTCATCCTACCTGTCTCAGTATCCTTATCACGTTTATCCTGCAATGATTCATCAAATGCTGGCGGCAATGGACTGATATCCTTTCAAATAAATCGGAAGTCTGCCAGCACTGCTGATATGCTCTTCCATTATGTCATCAAGGAAGCACTGCTCCCAGCAGCTATTCTCATTGATACCGGGTAATCTCCAAAAAATATTGGATCTAAGAACCATGCTAGTTCGAATTCCAGACATCTTTGAGCTATGCGACCTTTTTGCTCAGATTGAAATTGTTCTCTGTAAAGCTTCACTGCAGCTGCATGAGATAAAAGAACATTATGTGCAACTAGGTATGGTTCTGTAGCTGAATCACCAATGTATACTCTCTTTTGTGTCCTACTTATAACAGAACATCAGCCAGGGGCTCTTGTACCAGTACCATAACCACTTACAGCTATATTCAGTATCTCATTTACAGTTATCCAATTTTTAACCCTGTCACCAAAGAGCCTAAAGCAAGTTGTCGCAAAGTACACGTAGTGAGTTATTATTTTTCTTGTGCGCCATCCTTTCACTTGAGGATCATTTTCAAGATATTGAGGCATATCCCAGTGATATAATGTTACATATGGTTCAATGCCATGGTGGAGAAGCTCGTTGATAATGCTGTTATAAAAGGCAGCACCTGCTTGATTTACTCTTCCCGTATTATCTAGTTAAGAGTTTGGAAAACATACACGCACACACATAAGCGCACGGGCATGTTGAGTTAGTCACATGACTTGAGTTTTTCATTCAGAAACTTTGCTAGAAAGAACCTGGCAGAATCCGTGACCAGGAGATGGATAAACGGTATGCATCTATGCCAAGAGCCACCATAAGTTGAATATCCTCCTTGTACCGATGATAATGGTCACATGTAACATCACCAGTGCTATTATCATAGATATTCCCTTCTTGTCTGATTCTGATTTTGATAATGTCTCCCCAATATGATCGCTGCACCAGCAGCTGCCTCAAGAAACAACCATGCCTTCACACTACGCACTTCAATTGCTCGTCAATATTCCATGTTCTGAATCTCATTTGCTAAGAGAAGGTTCGCCTCTCCATGCAAAAGGAACCATCCCGCGAAGGTTGAACTCTTCAAGGCAGATGCCATCGTCCACATCTCCTTTGAAACATGAGGTTTCTTTTTCCCATAGTCTACACGGGTCTCTGATTGGAACTGCAGGTCTTCATAGATGCTGCACCGCAATATCTGCTGCGAGCTACCAATATAAATCTTTATGGTTATCGCCAAACGTTCATGAGCTCTTTCCGCCCTGTTCGTGTCGATCTCTATATTAGAATTAAGTAGACAAAGTTCTATAACAGTATGCTTTTCAGCGCTGCCAAAAATCATTACATGTCGTCCCTCGTTCTTCTCTCTGAATCATCAGAAGAAAACGTTTTATTGGCCTTCACTTCCCGTCATCCTTCAGATGTTTTTGATCGCTTGGAGTTTATAGCTTTTTCCCTTCAGCAACAGCTCCTCTCGATTACAACCTAAACTTGCGTTCCTCCTGTCCTCAGATTCCATAGCAGCGCTCCTCCTCCAATTCAATTTCAGCGCACTTCTTCCGATTCGCTTTCACGATCCCCCCCTCTTCGCATTAGACATTCTTTTTTTCCTTCTTCCACCCGATATGGGAACTTCCCCTTCCAGAAAATTGTGCTGCCGTGTATCTTTCCTCCCTTGAACACGCGAGACCTCCTCTAGAATGTCCTTCTTCTTTGTACATGCACCAATTAAAGAAACATATTCACGTGCATAAGGAAGCAAAGAAGCATCTCTCCGCATGCTATTGTTGAGCATAACAGCTTGATCAAGCCTCCCATATTTATGAGGTTCATTGATAAGTGGGTCCTCCAGAATAAGAAACTCTGTGTTTACATTGTCCATCCAACCATGTGAAGACTGATATCCATGCACGCAACGTATAGCATTAAGAGGATGAAAGTCAGACGTAAATCATGTTCTTCATAAGATCTGATGCTTGTTTATATCCGATTGAATTCCACCACTGATTTGGAATCATTATATTGATTCGATATTTCATAATGGTTCATAAGCTCGGATGCCGATTCTCGACCACAACGTATTTGCCTTACCAACTTATCCTCTTCAATGTCTTCATCTATTGATCCCAAGCTATCTGCAATATCCTTCATCCTTGCCACATAATCAGAAATTGATTGTGAACTCTTCTTCTTGAAAGTTGTGAATTCTTCCCATAATGAGGACTTCCTTGACTTGGTTGTGTTTTGAAAATGCTCTTCCAAAGCATTCCACACATCTATTGCACTTTCTAATCCTCTGATGTGAGGTAGAAGATAATCATTTACAACCATCTAAATGATGCTCCTAGCTTGAGCATCCTTTCTCATCCAATTCTTCAAACCTGCAAGTTCCTCCCTAGTTGGAACACTAGGATCTTCAAACTCAGGCTTTTCTTCTTCTCCTGTTATGAATGCCATCAAATATTTGCTCATGAGGTGTGCCTCCATCCTCATGGAGCAAGCTCGATAGTCCTCCCTATCTAGCTTATCAAACTGCAAGCTTTCTCCCATCTTTGATCTTTTGTGTCTGCAATTACTATGATTTATGATAATAGAATGTACCTTTGATATGAAGCTTTAATCGTTCTTGATCCTCTAAGCTCATGCTTTCTACTTCTGTAGGTTATCTCCAAGAATTTGGCTTTATCAACCTCCAATTAGAAGGAACTTCAATATCTACAACAATCGGGACTTCTAATTCCTTTACTTTACTTGTATTGCACCTTCAACTCTGATACCACTATTGGAGACCTCTAAATCTCCAAAGTTTTGATCTATACTGATTTAATATCACCTCTATATCATTTATGGACCAAACTTTACACAAATGTTATCTTCATTTACCAAAACTTTCAACTATCCCTTCTTTGAGTGAAAATCTTCATTCTTCAACAACCTACTTCAATGATTGACTTCATTACCTACACATATCTTCATATTTTTTCAAACCAATGATGCACATATCTCCACACTACTTTTTCACAATCATATCAACCATTAGTCCTTCAGAAGAATCATTAAAACTTTAATTTGGTCCTTAAGATCAAAAGTATGTCAGAAACTGTCTTCCTGAACAAGCGACTTTGACATAGGTAACTTCTAAGGTTTATTTCTCACAGCACAGATCCCATTTTGCTAAATGATTTTAGCCATAGCTTCCTTACCTTCTAATTTAGATTTTAAATGCTCATTCATCAAAAACTTTACACTAAGCACTGAGACCTAAGCAAAACATTGACACGAAAAAGTGCGCGACTCTGAGAAGTCTATCTGCAGACTTTACATACACATGTTCCTATTGATCATACTCACAACATGAAAGGAATTAGACCATGAAACTTTGAACGTAGCTTCATTAGCTTCTAGATTAGATTTGTACAAAAGGATTTCTCATCCACATGATCATATTGAGATAAATCAGAGAAAGACCCGATGCTAACTCGTGAAGATGACTCTCTACACATCTATCTTAATGACAATAGCGGACAAAGGCATGTATGTATGTATGTATGTATGTATGTGTGTATGTATGTATGTATGTATGTATGTATGCATGTATGCATGCATGGATGTGTGTATGTATGTATGTATGTATGTATGTGTGTGTATGTATGTATGTATGTTATGTATTTGTGTTATGTATGCATGCTTGGATGTGTGTATGTATGTATGTATGTATGTATGTATGTATGTATGTGTGTGTGCATATGTATGCATTTTTACTTTCATGCTGCAAAATGTTATGTAATATAATATTCTTTATAATTCATTATGGTTTAGATTCCACAAACATAACTAATTTATCTACTACATTTGCGAGACCACACACCCACAGACATGTAAAGACATGGATGCACACTTACACATTAGGTAGCATACACACGTCTTTGTGCATGCAACACAAACCCAAAGAAATGGGTGTACATACATATGAAAGAGACACACACACATGCATACATCAAAATACTTGCATGATCATAAGCAACGACAAACACCTGTGTCACATAACTAAGACTCATGTACAATTAGTCACTTGTTAGAAATATCATTGGATTCGATATACTCAACCCCAAATCATTTAATAGGAGAAGTGTCAAAGTCCACATTGCATAAGGTGTAGAAAAATGCAATCACTCTGAATGTCATAATACAAATATTGAACTGCACATTTCATCGCTGAATCATGCACTAGACCTGCAAAGTTGCATGTGACAAACAAAAGCTTCTGCTCTGCGTGAAGCCCTATGGACAATCTCTCTCTCTCTCTCTGTGTGTGTATTTATGCGCATGCGTGTGTATGCAATTCTGTCTGAGAGAAACATATCCTTATATGTTCAATCCATCATCACTTCAAAATTTTGACTTAAGGAGAGAAGATCGACGAGGAGGAAAACACGTAATCCAAACTACGGACACAGCTAGGGGCTCCTGCAGCAACGCGCACATAGAGATCTTGAGGCGAATGTTGTTGGAAAAAAGCAATCACAAATTGATGATTATAAAGAACTTGAAGCATGCCAATCATCAGATTGAAGTGAAAGAAGTCACTTGAGAAAGTGAAGAGATCTCAGAAATGAAGATTGTATACATATGTACATTACAGATGGAAATTCTTGTACTATGAGTATAGATGATCCTTAGGATGGTAAGGAGTAATGTAATAGATGCAGGATAAGTCTAGAATCATATGTATATAAGTCAATGATGTAAAGAAATACATGTAATAGCGGACAAAGGCAGCCATGGTCACGTCGTGGGGGGAGGGAGAGAGGGGGAGGGGGACCCACAATACTCAATCAAGTGAGATTTATCTTTTTGAGTGTAGCTTGCAGTTGTTGTGGTAGTCGATATCATCTTGCTTCAAATGGCTAGGAGTTCATCGTCCTCTCAATATGTCGTCAATGTTTTTGATGGGAATAATCATCCATTAGGTATGTACTCAACTCCCTTCAAGTAGTCTTTCTTTCTTTCTCTAAATATATAATATATATAATTTGTATATACTGTATATATGTGGTAGGTGTAGGGCATGTGTATAGGTTTAATAATTATATATATGTGGTAGGTCTAGGGCATGTGTAGTAGAGTTAGGGTTCGTATGTATATATAAAAATGGATCTATAGAAAGACATAGGATTAGTGTTGGAAGATTTCAAATGCTTCTCTCATGGGTGTGTTCATGTGTGTGTCCTCTATATATCCAGGAACTACTAAGATGTAATCAAAGGCAAAAGGAAAGGTTGTAATGGATTCGAGACCTAAGAGAAAATCCATTTTTTATTTTTATTCACTTAAAGGAGGGATTGGAGGCTCGAATGTCATGCACTCTTCATGCGTAGCAAGCTTATCCCTTGAGCCTACAACTTTACCCCCGATTGCATGATCTAACATCTCTGTGTTAGAGTCGAAAACCTCAAATGAAACTTTGTCTAAACGTATGAAGAGAGGGAAGGGTCAATGGGATATAGGAAGGACTTTTAAAATAGATTGGATAACAAAGTTTCCTTTTATTGAGCGTTTGATGATTGAGAGTGAAGAAGAACGTAAATTTGCCACTTGTATACCATGTAGTTGGAAATTGGGTAATGAAGTCAAGTTACAATTGAAATTAGATACCATTGAAAAACATGTGGGTAAAATGTATGGGAAAGTAGAAGTAGAAGGGAAAATGGAAAACATCTTTAGATGGAAAACAAAAGATGTATGAAGACATCTACAGAATGTAGATGCCTATAATTCTCATTTATTGCTTTTGGAGCAAAGTAATGAGAATAAAAGATCCTTTATGCATTTTTTTGAGAGAAAGCTCAACTCAGATAATGAAGCCATATTAATGCAATTTTCAATTGTGCTACATATCTTGTCCATCGGAAAACCAATTTTTGATTACCCTAAGTGGAGATTTCCATTGAATTTGATTGGATTACGAATTCAAAGTTCTCCAACACAATATTGGACAGTATCTTTAGGATGGGAGTTTGAAAAGCAATGGGAGAGGTAATCAAATCTAACTTGAGAAAAAGTTTATTGAATGTTACTTTTATTTCTATTTCCCTTGACGAAGTGACAGCAAGGGATTGCACTTGTTGGGTATGTATCCATGCATATATTGTGGAGAATTATGCAAGAAAAGCAAAATTTATTGGTGCTTTTCAACTAAAGGGAAGTGCAACTTCTAATTTGTTGGTGCAACTTGTTTTAGATTCCATTTCAAATATTGGAGGGATGTCAATTAGTGATATTAATCAAAAGATAGTATGCATTGGTGTTGATGGATGCTCAGTTATGAATGGGCTTAGAAATGGATTGTGTGTTCAATTGCAACAAAGCTATACACCATATGCTTTAGGTATACATTGTACGTCTCATCGTACAAATTTGGCATTTAAAATTGTGTCAAAATTTGTTTTCGTACAAAACGTTGAAGATCTTGTACACCAGGCATATGCTTTCTTTTCAAAAAGTCCTAAGCGTATTAAAGAGTTTAAATGCTTCTCTGATGGGATAAGTAAGGGAAGAAAATTGTAAAAAAATATTGACACCAGATGGATTTCACTTATTGGACCTGTAGAACGTATGTTTGAAGAATATAAATCAGTCATCGGTGTGGTCCATATTATGTCTTTAAGTAAAGGAATACAGAAAGGTAAAGCTCATACTTTGTTGCAAATGCTAAGTGATGTGGAAAATCTTCTCTATCTTGGAGGAATGTTACCATTGTTAAGAGAAATGAATAATTTGATAAAAGGTTCTGAATCAAGAGATATGTATGTAATGGAATACCCAGTAGCAAGAAAAATGACTTGCATGCACTTAGAAACTTTGTATTCTAAGACATCAGGTTTTGATTCGCAAGAATTTATCGAGTGGGAATCGTTGCAATACAATAAGAAAGGTTGGTTGTGCATCTTTGTCAAAGATAAGCACATTCCTCTTTATGTATCACGAAAAAGTGAAGGAGTATGCATCAAGAAAAAAGTTAATCAAACATTCTTTTCTATCCTAGTGGATAGTGTAAAACAAGGCTTAAGATCCATATGTAATTAATTGACTTCTGAGATCAGAGAGAGATTTCCTCGAGATGAGCTCCTAGAAGCAATGGCCATAGTTCATCCTTTATATTGGAATCATGCAAAAGACAACAGCTTACTAACAAATGACTTTAAAAGCAAGGTCCAAATATTATCGGATCATTTTGGAAAGAATGCATATTTAGGAGATAGGATTCGTGAAGGAATTATAAATCCAAATATTAAAAGAAAACAATATGGGATATTTGGACAAACGATGTGGGAGCAATTTGACTTCATCAAAGGTTTTCCAAGTGCAATGACAAAGCTATGGAAAAAGCTCGATATATCTCCATTCTTGAAGGAATCTATGTCTGAGTATTTTAAAGTAGCAAATTTGTTTCTAACAATGATCCTTGGCTCCGTTGAAGATGAACGTCTATGGAGTAGCTTAACTTTCATAAGAAATGCAACGAGAAATAGACTGAATAAAAACTTGGATACGTGTCTTAGATTGTTTGTTTCTAGGAGTAACCTTGAAACTTTCCCTTTCGAAGAAGCTTATGCCATATGGAAAAGTCAATGTCAACGAAGAAGTGAATGTGTAGTATCAGACGAGAGGAAACACATGGAGGATGTTGAACCTTCTAATATTTTTCAA
>CM035424.1:29939399-30044399 GCA_020310875.1 Ceratopteris richardii | reverse complement strand
GGAACTTGTGGAGAAGCATCATCTTGTGGTACATCTGGACAACCATTCTGCTATTGAAAGATAAAATTTATGGCTACTTCATATCATTTCGTTTTTGTGTGAGTTCAGAACCCTTCATGGTAATTAAAACAATACAAATTAATGTAGAAGAAAGAAGAGGTCTTCAGGAATGTGTAGCTCTCAACTGCAATAATCTATCTACATACAAACTACAATCAATGTCTAGATTGATATGTATATGAGGTGTGTGTATGTATATGCACATGTTATGTGGCTACTTTGATTGATATATATTAGGTATATATGTGCACATGTATGTGTATGCATAGGGCATTGGCAATTACACTCTATATGTAGGTGTTGGAATGTATGTGCAGGTTCTTGAAGGTGGTATGGTACTAGATGGTTGTGATGGAGGACACTTAGAGAAGAGCTCAAGGGTACCAAAAGAAGGAGATACAAGACAAAGAAGTTATTCTCCTTTGAAGGAGCATGCAAATACACTTGTTTTGCCAAGTTTTTGTTTATTTCTAATGTTAGAGCCAAGTATATTTGAATACTTAAAATCTTGGATTGATTGATACAATTTCTGAAGTGCAAAAATTTTAAATAGCATTCAATGTTTTACATCCTATAAACATGATTTGTTTCAACAATTTCTGACAGGTGATGGTTATACTTGTTTTTCAAAAACCTGATGCAGAAACTGTAAATTCTATTGTTTTTATAATATGCTATTGATATTTTTTATTAAAGAAGTAACTCCTTTGGATCCCTCAGAAATATTACGGCTTGTGGAACTTTCCCAAGATGCCTTTGGTGTTTGTCTGTGTGAGAGCAACAGCATTATCTCAATGCTATCAATTTCATTTGAATTCTGTAATTCTCTCTATTAGAGTATATATTCAAAACTCTATCAAGTCCATTGATTCTCTAGAATATGATCAATTGGCAGAATGAAGTTAGGATCTAGATGTCCCACATGATCTCACTTCTCCACACAAAAAGGAATGAGCTGTGGAATGTTCATAAAAGTGTATGTGAATGTGTGTGAATGAATCTTGTGTATTGTGTATTATGCATGTATGTATGTATGTTGTGCATGTATATGTGTGTGTAGATATGCACAATGAAGGTGAAGAAAAGTTTGACCAACAATGGAAGAAGAAGGTAGTAATACTGAACAAGATTACAAAGAAAACATAGTAGAGGAATTGATTTAGCATAGCAAATGGTATAAAATACTCAAACATTTCTATATTTTTAAGGGAGGATATTATAAAATTGACGAAAATTTTTATATTTCAAATATAAGTTATCAATAAAATTTGCCAATTTTTTTATATTTCAAATGGAAATTATTTTCAATATTCGCCAAAATATTTATACTTCCAATATGAGATACTTAGAAAAATTCGCCCATATTTATATACTTTTGAATGAGGGCGGTGGTCTTATTTTTTACCCTGATCATAAGCTAGAAAGGGCTCCAAAGACTAGTCAAGTTGAAGCTATAGGTGAGAGGCATACCACTTCTCAAGTGTTTGACCTAGCTTTTGCAACAACAGCTCGTACTCTAGTGAAGTTGTCTTGTGGCAAGGGAAGTCAATATAAAATTACCGTGGTAGTGGTTAATATGAGACTTCACAAGCGGTGAACCATTTTTGGCTTGGGTG
Organism: Ceratopteris richardii; assembly: GCA_020310875.1. Lineage (NCBI taxonomy): Eukaryota > Viridiplantae > Streptophyta > Polypodiopsida > Polypodiales > Pteridaceae > Ceratopteris > Ceratopteris richardii. The sequence goes on along the minus strand of CM035424.1, from coordinate 30,042,723 downwards.
ATCCGGTAGATGAATCAGAGACCGACTCTCAAAGCCAGGTCTCCATTGAAATAGTTCGATATTCCATGTATTTTTTGGCTGCAAAGATATTTAGTTATAATCAATGCCAATCAAAATTTGATGTCCTCATTGCCTTCAATATTTGCAACAACGTGAAAAGTTGTTTTCTATGATTAAAAAAAACTACAGGCAAGTTGCAACATTTGATGGCGTGGAGCTTCACATCTTTAATTCAACATTCACAGGTCTATTTTGAAAATTCTACCCCTAAAGGCATGGAAATATGCGCATTCAGGTAGCTAGTTTTCTTGCGAGCTTTACAAGTCTAAGGCCTCAAATCCAATTTAAACAAGTCATTATCCATACCTTTTGTATCTTGTTCTCAAATTATCACTATACACATTTTGTCATGGCTGTGAAGTATTATTTTGTTGTGATATGCCCTTACATGTGTGGTAGATGGAAGGATTTTTGTTTTTAATGGGTTGTTACTGTGACGACTATTATGTTGTTTTTCTCAAACACTACCCATCAGCTTTTGGCTTTCTTTGTTGGGATTTGTGCTGATGTTTTTGGACATGGAGACCTTTAAGTTTGGTATATTCTGGATACAAATGAACGAGGAGAAAATCGAATGAGCCGATTTCATCAGCGCTATAGAGAGATAGTGAAGGGTGTAGATGAAGGCAGATTGGCACAAGATTGGTGTTGTACATTAGATATCACACAAAAAAAGACTAAAAAACCTGAAAGGAGAGTGCAATTTAAAGAGCTTGTTGCTTCTTAGGAAGAAGGAAAGAAAGAAATAAAAGAGGGAAAGAGGCAAGCTACGGCAATCAAAGTTCAAAAGCCAAATAACGAGAAGGAGAAAGAACAAGAGCCTGTTCAAATGACTGAAAAAAATCAAGAAAATATTCAAGAAAAAGATAAAGATAAGAAGAAGAAAAAGAAGAAGATCCCAAAGGTGGTATTGATTTTGAAGTGAGAAAAGAAAAATAACACGAGCTAGATATTAAATGATATTCTGTTCTCTCAAGTGTTTGCACCAAAGAAACCAAGTTATTTGTAATTGTGGGAGCATTAGTATCATCACCTATTTCTAAATGTCCTTTGGTTGATCCCATTTGCAAGATTAAGAAGAACTCATTGTTCCAACGCATGTGGTTTCTACACTCACTATCAATATACAAGGTATTTGATCCTTTTGACTTGATGTTTATAGGTCAAACGTGCCTTCTCCCTTTGATGGAGATCTCTTTCATTGTGAACATACTTGGCACAAATAAATCATCCTTCTAAATTCTAATTTGGCCTTCTTCCTCATCCTCTTAAATTGCCTCTTCCGCTAGATGAAGAGTATTTGTCTGGTCCTCCATTTCATCCCCTACCTTCTCTTCATCTTTCTCTAGCTTGATTTTTTCCTCTTGCTCTACGTTAACATGCATAGACGGTTTGGGATTCATTGCCAGTTCTTCGCTAAATCTCTAATATTCAGTTTCTCATTGACCATCAAGGCCACAATCTCCTCAAAATATGGAAGAGTATATTTGACATACAAAAATTTTTAAAAGCATTCCACTTCTCATCATCCCTAAGCCAATTTAAGGTATATGCAACTAGGTAATTGTAATCTATGTCACCCCTTATAGACCATAATGCATCAATGAATTTTTGACCATCAATATGTAATCATTTATGTTGCTACGAGGGGTTTTTCCTCAATTTTTTGGGCGCATTCTTCAACTAAGTCTTCCTAGATTTGGTCGAGGTGGAGTAGAGCCTCTCTAGTGTCTCCCATACTTTCATGGAAGTATCTAAGTTTTCTATATGCCAAATCATGGTATTGCTAATGTCATATGAAAGTATGAAGATGACTCTCTTATCCCTTTCATTTCACTCTTTGATCTTCCTTAATTGATCATGACTTCGATCTCTCCTAATCTAGGTCTTGCATCTGTACCACTCATGAGACCACATAATTTTTTTCCCATAAAATAGCTAGAGATCCTAAACTTCCATGGATGATAATAATTGTTGTCCAAGTTTTCAATTTAAGTGCTATACTCTAAAATGATGAGTTATATTGCACTCGTCTATATTTATTTGATGCAGAGGAATTGAATAATAACATAAGATTAACTTGTGATCTTCAAGTTGTACCAATAGACGATGCTGACTTCTTCCTTCTTCGCTAGGAGGATCCTCCTTGCTTGATGTGTGCTATTAAGCTTGATCTAGCAACACTGCTTCCTTCAAACTCCTTCAGAGTCTTCTAAGGGCCCTTTTGAATTCTCTAAATGTGTTGAATAACCCTAATATCACTGTTGCATAAATTTTGAAGGGGAAATTTGAAGCTATAATGTCCTCAAAGGCAACTTCATGGAACCTATGCTAAATGAAATGATTTAATCTCGTCCAATATGCATACAAAGCCAAGACATCTTGTACTAACAAACAAGAGTTTGAGACTTTGAAAATGCAAGCTAGCTCACTTGAATTTGTTAATCCTATTATGAGAAAGAATACTTTTGAGATAGAATAAATTTCTTTCTCAGTAGATGTTAATCCTATTATGAGAAAGAATACTTTTGAGATAGAGACACATGTTCACTCCTAAACTTGGTGCTCTTAGAATATGTGGAGAACTGATCCAAGAATTCAACCCGCTTTTGATAGATTAATTAGCTTTCTAAGTAGTCAAAGATATCTGTTTGCTATGGCTGTAGAAAACCTTATTTATGCTCATCAAAGCAAGACCAAGGGGCTAGGTTAGCTCATGGGCCTACTAAGTTTTCAAACTATGTAGGAGCACACACATATGAAGGATCCCTCTAATTCAAAGTTGATTGTGTAGATATATAGATAAAAAGATTCTCTATAAGTTAGGAATTATTTTTGTGGATAATAGGAAATGACTCACACTAAAGTGTCATTCAAACTTTTGATGTTGAGGGGAGGATTGGAACTGAAATTGTATTTGGGATCTATCATGCTTGAATGCTTGATTTATGAGGCTCCAAGTGGCATCTATGTGATTATCAAAATTAGATCAAGGTTTAAGCTGCAAAAATCCCTACATTAATGAGATTGAAGCTCCAACCTTAGTAGCAGATAAACAGTTGAATTGTGAAAAAGGATCTAACCATTATTAAATGTGTTTATATTTGAATTCTGAATCGGTTCCATAAGTTTCAAAATAATCGCCTATCACACTTAGGTTTCCATAAGCCCTCATTCTAGGAGAAATGATTCTTATCATTTAGGGAACCGTTTAAAAGTTATTCAGACACATGTCTTACTTAAAATTGATGCGATCCTATGTGATTTACCATTTACAAAATTTTTTAACTCTATTAGAATTCTTGCCAAGAAATCCATGTGTTTGCTTGAGGATTTTGTTCACAGTTTGTGTAGACATAGCTGACACTCTGATTTATTTGTGTAGGATCTTGTTAGCTCTAAGTGTTCATTAAAGTTTCCTAATTATTTTTTATACATCTCTTGTAATCGTTGGTTCTCTAGAAACGTAATATATTCCTCTAAAGCTCACTTGAAGCCCTCGTTCTATCTCTACATATTATGAGAGAAAGTAATCTTGGAGAGCCTCGAGAGAGACTCTTTCTATGCATTCCTAGTGAAGAACTAAGTATCCTATCATTGAGGAATTGGTTCTCAGAAAACAAGAAAGTATTTTGAGTGATATAACTTGTATGAGGAGGTTCACATAGTATAATTTGAGTTTCCAAAGGGTATTGTTCTCAATCTAGAACACAACCAATCATTCTTTTGAAATATTAACGATATTTGTAAACATATCTATGAGTCCATTATTTCTTGAAGCTACATAGGCAGTGTACATTCTCCCATCATACATTGTCATCACAACCATCACTAGTTTCACCATCTAGATTGTCCTAAATAAACCAAGGCTCTTTTCCAAATCAAGGATGCATACTAAAAGAAGCTTTCTATGAACATGTTTCACTACATTTATTTGTTGTTTAAGTGGTATTAACTATACGCTTGATGTAGCTTCTATATATGGCTTCAGAGAAAGTGCATGTCTATGAAATACTCCATTAAAAATCGAATGTCTAGCAACGGTGGATCAATATGATGCTGGTATGAAGTATGACTCTACAACTTGGCATACTTCTCTACTTTAAAACAATGCTATTTTCCATATTACGAAAGATCTTGGGCCTTGTTGGTAGCTTTTTGTACCAATACATTTTGGTAGGTTTTGGACACACTACCTTATCATTCCTACCTATAATCTAACATATCCCATTTGTGTTTTTTTCAAGAGAAAGAATATGTAGACACTAAGAGAGCGTAGTCACCACATAGTCATTAATAGATTGGGGAGCTTTTTGTTTTTTCTAATCTTGGGTATATTTCCCTAATACATTGTATAGAATATGTGTGACTCGATATTCTCAAAATACAACAACCTTTGAAGAAGAAAATTTCTATAGGTCTCGACCATGTTTTCTCTCAAGGACTTTTATTGGAATAAGTCCATGGCAAGTCTAAGTGGTGGCTTGAGTCGTCAAAAGGACATAGAAACTTGAAGGAAATGTCTAGTCTTTGTAGAGTTCACTTGTGAACTCACTCTTGTAATTTTTGAGTTTCTACTTGATGTAAAAGTGAAAAATCTAAGTGTTTGAGTCCACTTGATGAGTAGGAAGGAGAAAGCCAGGAACTCATGATTGAATGAGTTGGAGAATCAATCCCTAAAAGATTGGAAACTCATCTTAGGTGAGATTCAAATTCAAATTTATGCTTCACACATCATTATATATACATGGCTTTTAGTCTTGGTTTCTGTACGTTCATGAGAAAGGCTTCATGCCATACCAAAGTGTCGTCTCAAGTCACACATATGGACGAGTAACTCCATTGTAATTTAAAATCAAAATCCATTTATTTTCGTGATCATTTGTGTTCATATCCTCATTCCTATGTTAGTGTACTATTCACTACCATATCTTTCACTTTTGTTTTAGTGAGTTTGCACATATGATTTCTCTAAGCATGATCCATCATTTTCACTGATTTGACTTAGTAAAGTTAGCACCTGAAGTCTGCTATATACTGTCCGAATGTGTTTGCATTTGGATTTCACAATCGTGAGATATATTCATTAGAAGTCGACACTATATATATATATATATATATATATATATATATATATATATATATATATATATATATATATATATATATATATATATATATATATATATATATATATATATATATATATATATATATATATATATATATATATATATATATATATATATATATATATATATATATATATATATATATCTATGTGTGTGTGTGTGTGTGCACAATTTACTTCTCTCTTAGTACTCCATTAGAACAGTGGTTTTGTCAAAGCTCTTTCTCCTTGTGTATTTTGTCATTTGCCATCATTTAAACCATGTTAGATTTAGAATACTGTCTATTATATGTTTACAAAGTTTCATTAGCATGACTCTTGGAATAGTGAGATATTAATGTATCTTTGCTCAATGATTTGAAGACTACTACAGCCCTTGAAAGTCAGGATGATGCTGTGACTTGCGAACTTCCTTTCTCTTCATGTAGTCCATCATTTGTGATGAAATAACTCATTATTGTTAGCTCAATAAGTTAATTAGAGGTCCCCAAAGTAATTAAGCCAATCGCTAATGTGCCCAGAGAATTGTTCAAAACACTAAATAGGTGTATGAGCCAAAATAGTAAGTTTTTTACCCTTGGTTCAGCTTCCACCTATCTGTTTTGATTCATCTTTTTGAGGGTGACCTTCCAAGGTAAATAGGGTGTCTAATAGATCCTTTGGAAAGTCAAAAGGGCCCAATACATATCCACGGAGTTCATCTGGTTGGTGTAATGCAAAGTGTATGCAACACCACATCATCTTCATCAACTACAAATCCATCTCTTCAAAGTGGTATCAGAGCAAGGTTGGACAACATGGCACATGGATTTCCTTCATCAATTGAAAAATTGGATAGAGGTAACTACGCAGTTTGGTCATTAAGGATGGTAAATTATCTTCAAGGTAGTAATTTATATGGTCATATAGGTGGAGATGAAGTTATGCCAAGTTTTAGGAACAAAGGTCAACCAAGACAAGAAAAGCAAGAAAGATTGAGCACATGGTTCTCCAAGGATGCACTTGCAAGGCCTTATCTCCCCAACTCTATCTCTGGTTTTTTGTTACATCACATTAGAAGTTTTAAAACATCTCAGGAAGTGTGGACTGCACTTGAAACCTTCTTCTCTTCAAGTACAATGTACCAAAAGCATCAATTATGGCTAGACTTCACAACTCTCAAGAAAGCTCGCAAAAAAAATGTGATTAATTTTGTCACAAAGCTCAAGCACATAGCAGATCAGTTGGGAAGCATTGGAAAGCTAATAGAGGAAGAGCAAATTGTAAGGTAGGTCATCAATGGCTTGAAGGCAGATGACAATTGGGAAGCATTCACCACAACTATGGATCTATACATGGATATGCATGTAGCATATTTCAATACACTCATAAGACAACTACTTAGTCAAGGGTCCAAGCTTATCAAGATGGAGAAGGCTTCAAAGGTATTAAATCTTATGCCTTGTATACAGATAAAGGGACTCCAAAGAAAACAAAGAAAGAGGAAAGAAAGTGGATGATGAAGCAGGTACACATCAAGCTAACTAAGCAAGTAGAGGAAGACATGGTAGAGGTAAAGGTAGAGGAAGCCAAGGAAAAGGGAGATCCCAAGGCTCTAATTCATGCTGTATTTGTGGATTAACTAATCATAGAACTGAAAATTTCTTTAGGAATTCCAAGAATCAAAGAGGCAGAGGATACAATGGAGGAAGTTATGCCTATAGAGGAAGGAACAACAACTTCAATGGCTACCAAAACAATTACAACCATTCAAACTATCAAGGAAGAAATAGGGGAAAAAGAGACTTGAATAACTACACAAAAGACTCAAATCAAGAGGACTCATTGCTAATCATGAATATGGCCAGACCATAAGCTAAATCTAATGAACATGTTTTCTATATAGATTCGGGTTGTTCCAATCATGTGGCAAGAAATGCGGCCCTCCTATCAGATTTAGAAGATTCAAGGAATAAGCATGAAGTGCAAGCATGTGAGGATACAAGGAATTTGGTGGAAAATATAGTAAATGTAAAAGAACCTAACGGAAACATCAACGTACTTAGCAAGGTACTTTATGTCCCTACCCTCACATAGAATTTGATAAGTGTAGGAAAAGTTGTGGAGAAAGGCGTACAAAATAGGTTCACAAAACCAAGAGCATTTTTTGAAGATCAAAGTGAAGGATTTAGGAGAATTGCAAAGGGTGAAAAGTAACATAGATTGTTCACATTTGAATTACAAGACACTAGGAACATTGCTCTCTTTGACTATGGTAGTCAGACACGGAGAATTGGAAGTATGGCAGAAAAGGTTAGCACATATTGGTTAAAGATCATTAAAGCAAATTTGCAGGGACCAAAGTGTATTTGGGCTCCCTAACTTCTCGAAACAACACATGATTTAGAAGTGTAGTGCATGGCAATTCGGAAAGTCTCATGCATTACCATTCATGAAGAAGGATAATTGCATGGAGATTGCTTGGATTTGGTTCATACAGATATATGGGGACCTAGCAAGGATGCTTCAATATCTAGATCAAGGTATTATGTCTCCTTCATTGATGATTGTAGTAGATGGACTATATTATATTTTATGAAACACAAGGATGAAGTGCTTTCATGCGTCAAAAGATATTTAGCTCTTGTGGAGAATCAAATAGGTAAAAAATTAAAAAGGCTAAGGTCAGATGGAGGGGAGAGTACGTCTCCCATGAATTTGACTCCTTTCTTCAAGAGAGGGGAATCAAAAGAAAGATTACTACAAGGTAGAGTCTTGAGTAAAATGGAGTGCCAGAGAGAAGAAATAGGACAATTGTTGAAGCTGCAGGGTCTCTGCTAAATGAGAAGCACTTGCCTAATTAAATATGGGCATAGGATGTAGCCAGAACCACTTATTTGATTAATAGGTTACCTTCAAAATCACTTGATGGCATGATACCATATCAGGCTTGGAATGGAAGAAGACCAAGCTTGGATCATTGTAAGATGTTTGGATGTATTGCTTATCCTCATGTTTCTTCACAGGCTAGAGGGAAGCTCGATCCAAAAGCAAAAAGGGGTGTATTCTTTGGATATGACAACAATCAAAAGGGCTAGAAATTATACAACCCAACAAACAAAGGATTTTTGGTGAGTAGAGATGTAGTGTTTGATGAGAATAGTTCTTGGTATGAAGTTTCATGTAGAGATGTCAACTTACCTTATCATCTTGAAGCAGATTTTTCAAAACTTGTTAAGGATAATCCTCCTAAAGTTAAAGAGCAGGATACCTCAGAAGATGATGAAGCAACCCAATATGAAAAACTCAAAATATGGAAGTCTAAAGGTAAAGCAAAAACGCATGAACTTGGACAAGAGGTAGAATCATCACATCATGCCCTACTGAGGTCCATGAGGGAGAACAGAAAACTAGAAGGGTATGGGTTTGATACTTTTCTAGTCACTAAACATTCAATTTATCTAGCACGGAACATAAAGCAAGAGGAACCCTCAACATTTAAGGAAGCAATGAAGAAATGAGAATGGAGGCATGCATTGAAATAAGTGATTGTGGCTCTTGAAGAAAATAATACTTGGAAGTTATTTCCCAAGTCTCCATCAATGAAAGTGAAAGGTTCAAGATGGATTTTAAAAATTGAAGAAGAACTTAGATGGCTCCATTTATATGTGTCTATGTGGAAGATATTATACTAACAGGAAATGATGCACATGGGATCAAGAAAGTCAAGGATCATATGGAAGAAGAATTTAAGATAAGTGACATAGGGTCACTTACATAATTCCTAAGATTGGAAGTGGTATACAAAGATCATGGTTTATTCCTTACTCAAAGGAAGTACATTAAAGACTTATTGACAAATTTCAAGATTCAAGATTGCAGGATTGCAGGTACTCCAATGGAGGTTAATCATAAATTTAGATCACATGAAGGTGAACTCATAGAAGATGTCACATGTTATCAAAGCCTTGTGGGTGGTTTGAGCTATGCCACATTGACAAGAGTAGATATATGTTATAGTGTCGGTGTGCTAAGTCAATTTATGCACACATCTAGGATACCTCACATGGAAACTACTAAGAGGATACTCAAATATCTCAAAGGGACCATAAATGAAGGGTTATACTACCCTTATGTATTTGATTTAACTCTAAAATTGTTCTCTTATGCAGCTTGGGCTGGATCCAAGGAAGACACAAGTAGCACCTCAGGATATCTTACCTTTGTAGGTTCAAAACTTGTCTCATGGTCATCTAAGAAGGAACCCACAATTGCACTCTCTTCTACTAAAGCTGAATACAGAGGTCTTGCAAAGCCACACAAGAAGCAATGTGGATGAAGACACTATTTATAGATCTTGGATTGGAGCTTGAAACTCCAAGTATTTTTAGTGACAACATGGAGCTCGATTTACTTGGCTACCAATCCAATATTTCATGCAAGGACTAAACATATTGAGGTACATTATCAATATGTAAGAGAGAAGATTGTGAGCAAGTGAATTCAACTATCTTATGTATCAACCCATCAACAATGTGCAGATATCTTAGCAAAAGCACTAGATGGAACCAAACTCTGCAAATTCAAAGATATGATTGACTTGCAAGTAGTCTTGGAAGATTGAAGACCTCAAACTCACTTTAATCGAGACGAAGCTATTGGAACAAGTCCATGGAAAGTCTAAGTGGTGGATTGAGTCATCAAAAGAGATAGAAACTTGAAGGAAACGTCTAGTCTTTGTAGAGTTCACTTGTGAACTCACTCTTGTAATTTTTGAGTTTTTACTTGATGTAAAAGTGAAAGAATCTAAGTGGTTGAGTCCAATTAATGACTAGGATTGAGAAAGCCTTGAATTCATGATCGAATGAGTTGCAGAATCAATCAATAAAAGATTGGAGAATGATTTTAGGTGAGATTCAAAGTCAAATTTAGGCTCCGAACATCATTTTATATACATGGCTTTTAGTTGTTTTTGTACCTCCATGAGCAAGGCGTCATGCCATATGAGAGTGTGGTCTCAAGTCACACATATGTACCAATAAGTCCATTGTACCTTAAAATCAATATACATTTATTTTCATAATCATTTGTGTCCATATCCTCGTGCCTATGTTAGTGTAATGTTCACTGCCATATCTCTCAGTTTTTTCAGTGCGTTTGTAGAGATGCTTTCTCTGAGCCTGATCCATCCTTTTAATTAATTTTACGTGTTGAAGCTAGCACCTTACGTCTACTATATACTCACAAATATTTGTTGCAGTTGGATTTCTCAATCTTGAGATATATTCATTCGAAGTCAACTATATCTATGCACAATTTACTTCTCTCTTGGTACTCCATGAGAATAGTGACTTTCTCAAAACTTGTTCTCATTGTGTAGTCGATAATTTGCCATGGTTTGAATTATGTTAGATTGCGCATATTATTTATTATTAGCCAACTCACCCTAATAACCCAAGGCCCTTTTTCCAATATCCAATGCATACTAAATGGAGTTATTTGTGAATCGTAGGTTTCCAACTTTATCGGAAATAATGAGTGGATTATCTACCATGTTAGAGGATGGGTTTGGGCTATGGGTAGAAAAAGGCTTATTTCCTATCTCATGAGACAATTGTCTTGCATTGGAATATTTTACATTTTCTCTTTTTGTCATACACGTCCTGTTATTTGAAACATCCAAACTTAAGAGCATTATGCCACATTTAAGAGGTTTTCTCCACAACCATTTAAGACATTTAAGAGCATTGTGCTATTGTTGTGTTTCTTCTTATTAAACATTTTCAAGTTGTAAGAAGTCAACCGGAATTACCATTTAGATGTGTTTCCTCCATGAAGTAACCATCTCTACATGAAAAACAAAGAAAATATTAGCCATATCAAGTCACTAATGCATCTATCCCCATTATTTCTTACAAATACCCCATTTAAAATATGGATATAACAATTCCATTATCTTTGAAATGTGGCATCTCATCTGTGGAAGAAACAAGACCGCATAAGGTTGCATGATGCATCCTTTTACAATAGATGCATCCATGCACAAAGATTACTAAAATAGTAATGTGTTCTGCGTTTTTTTCTTGTTTTAGCTATCTCTCTATAAGATCATGAAGCTTGTTTTTGCTATCTCTCTATACGCTCATGAACCATGTTGCCTCTATAGTGAGCGGCTCTCTTTGTAGTGATTTAGCCTCCGTGCATAGTTTATTTAAATGGCATCTTCATGTTCTCATTTTGCTACAAGATAAATAAATTACATAAGTTCAATAGGCAAGGAATGTTGGAGACCTTGCATATTACGTGTGCATTTGTTAGACTAACCAACGTTGGACATGGCCTTCTTGCATAATTTTGATGCTTATTTCAAGTCTTCTCACAGACTAATCTTTTATATTGGCATCTTTGCTTGGTGTCGAACCTGACGAGAATAATTATCAAATTACAACAAAAGTGAGATGTCGTTACATTAAGATGGTGAGCCATTGAAAAGGGGAGAGGGGATACTTATATTTATGAAGCCACTCATGCTTTATCCATAGTGTATATATTCACAATTAGAAGAGGATAATCCTTTCTTAGGAAGCATCATACGTATATTATCTACATCCTCGTAGAAAATTGGACAATCCAAGGACCACATGTGTGAAGTGGATTTGATAGAGCATTTAGTCTAGAGGAATTTTCATAGGAGACAATCTCCTAATCCACAATCCTTAAATTTTCATGCTTTTCTCTTTGAATGTGGCCACGGGACTCATCCAAAGAATGAATTTATCCATCAAAACTCGTAATCGGAATTCGTCCAACAAAACTCGAATCCATCCTTCCATCAAAACTTGAGCGATTTTGTTCATCAAAGCTTGCAATTGAGAATTCTTATAAGAATGAATTCGTTCATCAAAACATGAGTGAATTCATTTACCAAAACTTGCAATCGCGAATTCGTGCAATGAATGAATTCCTCCATCTCCTAGGATCCTTTGTGTTTCACGATTCGAAATCAAGTTGGCTATCGATTCAAGAAGCTATTGGAAGTTCAGAATGGAGTGTTGATTCATGATGATATTAATGCTCCCATTGAAAGTTGGACTCTATTCATGAAGTCTGCAAGCCATCTTAAGTTTTGGAGAGCTAAAAGTCACTCTTTTGTCAATACCGAAATTGGGTCGCTCCTCAGAGGTACCCCAATCTTCCACCACTCTCATCCACTCTTCCACCACTTTTTTTAGGATTCACACGCATACATCAATAATCAGTGAAGGTGTAGTAAATGTTTGGAATGAAAAGAGGCCACTTTTTTAGCTTCAGGTATATATAAGAGTTGGCTTGGAAACTTGTTTTGGGATGCATCACCTCCAATACTTGCTCGAGAGCATCACCCCATCTCACTGGTGACTCACTCAATCATCTTGTCATTAAGGTCTTCTCGTATTATTGAGTATCGATCTGGTGTATTCTCAATCAGGCTACTTCCTGGTCATGCATGCCATGCACGTGGTGCTAAACAATTATCACCATACATAGCCTCAAATGGAGCCTATTTTTATAAAAGTAGAAAATGAACGTGGTGCTAAACAATTATCACCATACATAGCCTCAAATGGAGCCATTTTTATAGATGCATGCCATGCACGATTGTATGCAAACTCCACTAAGGACAAATATTTACTCTAATTATCCTCCTTTTCATTCACATACATACGCAATGTATCTTCAAGCACTCAATTAACCCTCTCAGGTTCCCCATTAGTTTGTGGATGGAAAGATGTACTCATATGAAGTTGAGTTCTAATCGATTCAAATATTGATCTCAAAATGTTTGATGTGAACCTAGAGTCTCTATCAAAGATTATGTTTTTACGCATTCCTTTTAGTTGAAAAAAATCTTTTACAAATAGACTTGCAACATTCAAGGAAATACCAGTTTTCTTCATAGGAAAGAAATGTGCCATCTTGGTAAATCCATAAACTACCACAAATATGGTATCATGTTTACTTTTCATTGTAGGTAATGTAGTGATAAAGTCCATATAGATAGATTCCCACTTTTGATTTGGATCATCCAAAGGTTGAAGCATTCCAAGCATTCTCTTAAACTAAGCTTTCACATGTTGGCACTTTAGACATTCACTAACATATTTTCTAATATTCAGATTCATAGATGGCCAAAAAGCAAGGATACTTCATTTTAACATAGATCCTTGAATAAACTAGACGTGCAAAAAAGGTGCATCATGAAAATCATGTAATATTTGAGCTTTCAATGGGTACTTAGAAGATATGCATAATTGATTATTACTATATAAAAACCCATTCTACAAATACAATTTTTCTTGATACATCAATCCTGTATTTGCATCCAAAAAAATTCAATATAGGTGCAATAAAAGAGTCTTGTTTAAGTAATTATTGAATTGATTTACCAAGAGAGAAGGAATCGTGGAGAGAAAATACAAAGGCTAACACTACGCCCACTACTTACCAAGATCTCAGATCTAAACCAAGGGAGAGTGTGTGTGTGTGTAGAAAGAGAGAGAGATCTCTGTGTGTGTGTGCAGAAGACAATGCTGTTCGCACTTTGCTTTGTGCATGCAAGTTCGATGGAAGACGAACAGTACTCAAACACGCACAAAACTGTGAAGTTTTGCTCTCGCGTTCCCGGTATGTTTAAAAGTCGGCCTCTGTATGGGCGTCGGTAACTTCCAGTAAATAACCGACGCTCATACCGATGCTCATATCGGTGCTTATACCGATGCTAATACCGATGACTGCGGAGCACAACGACGATCCGTTTAAAACGGTCATACCGATGGTTGTCTGTATCTTTAAGTCAGGTTTTCCGACGTTTTTAGCGGCGCCATGAGTGACCGTCCATATAAGCAGCATCGGTATGCCCCTCATATGTTGTAGTGTAGAACCATTTTTCTCACTTGCGTATCCTATAAAGAAACACCTTTTTGATCTATCATCAAGCTTGGTCCATAATTCCATTGGAGTCAACACATAACAAGAACTCCAAAGACTCTCATGTGTGAAACTACACCACTTCCTTGTGGTGTATACCTCCATGTGATTTGCCTTTTGAGACCAATAGTTTCCAAGAAATCAAGAAACTCATCAGAGAAGTAGTCTCCCCCTCCATCGTGCCTAATACACTTGATGTACCTATCACATTCTCTTCTAGCCATAACCTTGAACTTCTTGAAAGAATAAAATACATATGATTTATTTTTCACACAAGAGAGCGACTTCTTCCTTTTAGAATCAACTATAAAAGTCAAAAAATATCCATTACCTCCAATTGACTTTTCCTCTGATGCTCCCCAACCATCTATTTGAATGAGGAATAGTGGATGATAACTCATATAATGGCTCTTCTTGAATGGTAATCTCGTGTAGTTTCCTAACTAACACGATTTACATAAGATCTTGATATTTTGGTTCTAGAGATTAGGTAACCCCAACATTCAGCTCTTTGTTTCCATGTCCTTCAACCTTTGAGTGTTTATGTCTCCATACCTTTTGTGCCATAGATGGGATTTTGCTACCTTCGTATTTCCAATTTTGAAGTAAGTTCTATGATTGAAGATAAGCTTCACATCGAAGGTGAACAACCTTCCTTCCTTTCTGCCTTTGAATTTCAATATGTACCCTTCTTTAAGGTTTTTCACAAAGCATCCCCTCTAACTGAACTTGACCTCCAAACCTCTCTCAAGTGTTTGCCCCAAAGAAACTAAGTTATTTGTAATTGTGGGTAGCGTAAGTTTCATCACCTATTTCTAAATGTCCTTTGGTTGATCCCATTTGCAAGATTGAGAAGAACTCATTTTTCAACTCATGTGGTTTCTACACTCACTATCAATATACAAGGTATTTGATCCTTTTGAGTTTACCTTTATAGGTCGAACATGCCTTCTCCCTTTGATGGAGATATCTTTCATTGTGGACATACTTGACACAAATAAATCATACTTCTAAATTCTAGCTTGTTCTTCTTCCTCCTCCTCTTAAATTGCCTCTTCTGCTAGATGATGAGTATTTTTCTAGTCCTCCATTTCATCCTCTACCTTGTCTTCATCTTTCTCTACCTTGATTTTGTCCTCTTGCTCTACGTTAACATGCAAATATGGAAGAGTATCTTTGACATACAAAAATTTTTAAAAGCATTCCACTTCTCATCATCCCTAAGCCAATTTAAGGTATATGCAACTAGTTAATTATAATCTATGTCACCACCTATAGACCATAATGCATCAATGAATTCTTTGACCATTAATATGTAATCATTTATGTTGCTGCGAGGGGTTTTTCCTCAATTTTTTGGGCGCATTCTTCAACTAAGTCTTCCTAGTTTTGGTCGAGGTGGAGTAGAGCCTCTCTAGTGTCTCCCATACTTTCATGGAATTATCCAAGTCTTCTATATGCCAAATCATGGTATTGCTAATGTGCTATGAAAGCATTAAGATGACTCTCTTATCCATTTCATTCCACTCTTTGATCTTCCTTAATTGATCATGACTTGGATTCTCTCCTAATCTAGGTCTTGCACTTGTACCACTCCTGAGACCACATAATTCTTTTCCCATAAAATAGCTAGAGATCCTAAACTTCCATGGATGATAATCATTGTTGTCCAACGTTTCAATTTAAGTGCTATACTCTAAAATGATGAGTTATATTGAACTCTTCTAGATCTATTTGATGCAGAGGAATTGAATAATAACAAAAGATTAACTTGTGATCTTCAAGTTGTACCAATAGATGATGCTGACTTCTTCCTTCTTCGCTAGTAGGCTCCTCCTTGCTTGGTGTGTGCCTTTGAGCTTGATCTAGCAACACGGCTTCCTTCAAACTCCTTCAGAGTCTTCTAAGGGCCCTTTTGAATTCTCTAAATGTGTTGAATAACCCTAATACCACTGTTGTATAAATTTTCAAGGGGAAATTGGAAGCTATAGTTTCCTCATAGGAAACTTCATAGAACTTATGCTTATTGAAATGATTGAATCTCGTCTAATATGCATTCTAAGCCAAGACATCTTGTACCAACAAATAAGAGTTTGAGACTTTGAAAATGCAAGCTAGATCACTTGAATTTGTTAATCCTATTGCTAGAAAGAATACTTTTGAGATAGAATAAATTTTTTTCTCAGTAGATGTACACATATAGACACATGTTCACTCCTAAACTTGGTGCTCTTAGAATATGTGCAGAACTGATCCAAGAATAAATTAATTAGCTTTCTAAGTAGTCAAAGATATGTGTTCGCTGTGGCTAGAAAACCTTATTTATGCTCATCGAAGCAAGACCAAGGGGCTAGGTTAGTTCATGGGCCTACTCACTTGTTATCAAACTATGTAGGAGCACACACATATGCAAAATCCCTCTAATTCAAAGTTGATTGTGTGTAGATATATAGATAAAACGATTCCCTATAAGTTAGGAATTATTTTCGTGGATAATAGGAAATGACTCACACCAAAGTGTAATTCAAACTTTTGATGTTGAAGGGAGGATTCGAACTGAAATTGTATTTGTGATCTATCATGCTTGAATGCTTGATTTATGAGGCTCCAAGTGGCATCTATGTGATTATCAAAATTAGATCAAGGTTTAAGCTACATAAATCCCTACATTAATGAGATTGAAGCTCCAACCTTATAAGCAGATAAACCGTTTAAATTGATGACACTAGGGACTTTTGAAAAAGGCTCCAACCACTATTAAATGTGTTTACATTTGAATCGGCTCCATAAGTTTCAAAATAATCCCCTATCACACTTAGGTTTCCTAAAGCCCTCATTCTACGAGAAATGATTCCTATAATTTAGGGAACCTTTTAAAAGTTATTTAGACACACATTTTACTTCAAATTGACGCGATCCTATGTGATTTACTATTTAAAAAATTTTTGAACTCTATTAGAATTCTTGCTAAGCAATCCATGTGCTTGCTTGAGGATTTTGTTCACAGTTTGTGTAGCCATAACTCGCACTATGATTTATTTGTGTAGGATCTTGTTAGCTCTTACTGATCAATAAAGTTCCCTAATTATTTTTTATACATCTCTTGTAATCGTTGGTTCTCTAGAAAGTTAATATATTCCTCTAAAGTTCACTTGAAGCCCTCGTTTTGTCTCTACATATTATGAGAGAAATTAAGCCTCGAGAGAGACTCTTTGTATGCATTCCTAGTGAAGGCACTAAGTATCCTATCATTGAGGAACTGGTTCTCGGAAAACAAGAAAGTATTTTGAGTGATATAACTTGTATGATGAGGTTCTCATAATATAATTTGAGTTTCCAAAGGGTATTGTTCTCAATCTAGAACACAACCAATCATTCGTTTGAAATATTAACGATATTTGTAAACATATCTATGAGTCCATTATTTCTTGAAGCTACATAGGCAAAGTGTACATTCTCCCATCATAAATTTTCATCACAACCATCACTATTTTCACCATCTAGATTATCCTAAATAAACCAAGGCTCTTTTCCAAATCAAAGATGCATACTAAAAGAAGAATGCTATGAACATGTTTCGCTATATTTATTTGTTCTTTTAGTGGTATCAACTACACTCTTGATGTAGCTTCTATATATGGCTTCAGAGAAAGTGCATGTCTATGAAATACTCCATTAAAAGTGGAATGCATAGCAATGGTGGATCAATATGATGCTGGTATGAAGTATGACTCTAAAACTTGGCATACTTATCTACTTTAAAACGATGCTACTTTCCATATTACGAAAGAGCTTGGGCCTTGCTGGTAGCTTCTTGTACCAATACATTTTGGTAGGTTTTGGACACACTACCTTATCATTCCTACCTATAATCTAACATATCCCATTTGTGTTTTTTTTTCAAGAGAAAGAATACGTAGACACTAAGAGCGTGTAGTCACCACATAGTCATTAATAAATTGTGGAGCTTTTTGTTTTTTCTAATCTTGGGTATATTTATTGCATCTTCCCTAATACATTGTATAGAATATGTGTGACTGGATATTCTCAAAATACAACAACCTTTGAAGAAGGAAAGTTTTATAGGTCTCGACTATGTTTTCTTCTCAAGGACTTTTGTTGGAACAAGTCCATGGCAAGTCTTAGTGGTGGCTTGAGTCATCAAAAAGACATAGAAAATTGAAGGAAATGTCTAGTCTTTGTAGAGATCACTTGTGAACTCACTCTTGTAATTTTTGAGTTTCTACTTGATGAAAAAGTGAAAAATCTAAGTGTTTGAGTCCACTTGATGAGTAGGAAGGAGAAAGCCATGAACTCATGATTGAATGAGTTGGAGAATCAATCACTAAAAGATTGGAAACTCATTTTAGGTGAGAGTCAAATTCAAATTTATGCTTCACACATCATTGTATATACATGGCTTTTACTCTTGGTTTCTATTTGTTCATGAGAAAGGCTTCATGCCATACCAAAGTGTGGTCTTAAGTCACACATATGTACCAGTCAGTCCATTGTACTTTTAAATCAAAATCCATTTATTTTCATTATCATTTGTGTCAATATCCTCCTTCCTATGTTAGTGTACTATTCACTACCATATCTCTTAGTTTTTTCAGTCAATTTGCACATATGATTTCTCTAAGCATGATCCATCATTTTTGGTGATTTGATTTAGTAAAGTTAGCACCTGAAGTCTATCCAAATGTGTTTGCATTTGGATTTCACAATCGTGAGATATATTCATTAGAAGTCGACTATTTATAGATATGCACAATTTACTTCTCTCTTAGTACTCCATTAGAACAATGATTTTATCAAAGCTCTTTCTCCGTGTGTATTTTGTCATTTGCCATGATTTAAATCATGTTAGATTTAGAATACTGTCTATTATATGTTTACAAAGTTTCATTAGCATTGGCTCTTAGAATAGTGAGATATTAATGTATCTTTGTTCAATTGTTTGAAGATTGCTCCCACCCTTGAAAGCGAGGATGATGCTCTGACTTGCTAAATCCCTTTGTCTTCATGTAGTCCATCATTTCTCATGAAATAACTCATTATTGGTAGCTTACTAAGTTAATTAGAGGTCCCTAAAGGAATTAAGCCAATCGCTAGTGTGCCCAAAGAATTGTTCAAAACACTAAATAGGTGTATGAACCAAAATAGTAAGTTCTTTACCCTTGGTTCAACTTCTACCTATCTATTTTGATTCATCTTTTTGAGAGTGATCTTTCACGGTAACTAGGGTGTCTAATACATCCTTTGGCAATTCAAAAGGGCCCACTTGGTTGGTATAGTGAAAAGTGTATGCAGCACCACATCATCTTCATCAACTACAAATCCATCTCTTCATAGTGGTATCAGAGCAAGGTTGGACAACATGGCACATGGATTTCTTTCATCAGTTGAAAAATTGGATAGAGCTAACTACTCAGCCTGGTCATTAAGGATGGAAGCTTATCTTCAAGGTAGGAATTTATATGGTCATATAGGTGGAGATGAAGTTATGCCAAGTTTTAGGAACAAAGGTCAACCAAGACAAGAAAAGCAAGAAAGATTGAGCACATGATTCTCCAAGGATGCACTTGCAAGGTCTTATCTCCTCAACTCTATCTCAAGTTTTTTGTTACCTCACATTAGAAGTTGTAAAACATCTTACGAAGTGTGGAATACACTTGAAGCCTTCTTCTCGTCAAGTACAATATACCGGAAGGATCAACTATAGCTAGACTTCACAACTCTCAAGAAAGCTCCCAAACAAAATGTGATTAATTTTGTCACAAAGCTCAAGCACATAGCAGATCAGTTGGGAAGCATTGGAGAGGTATTAGAGGAAGAGCTAATTGTAAGGTAGGTCATCAATGGCTTGAAGGCAGATGACAATTGGGAAGCATTCACCACAACTATAGTTCTATACATGGATATGCATGTAGCATATTTCAATACACTCATACGAAAACTACTTAGTCAAGGGGCCAAGCTTATCAAGAATGGAGAAGGCTACAAAGGTAATCAATCTTCTGCCTTGTATATAGATAAAAGCGAGTCCAAAGAAAACAAAGCAAGAGGAAAGAAAGTGAATGATGAAGGAGGTACACATCAAGCTAACTAAGCAGGTAGAGGAAGACATGGTAGAGGTAAAGGTAGAGGAAGTTAAGGAAAAGGGAGATCCCAAGGCTCTAATTCATGCTCTGTTTGTGGAATAACTAATCATAGAACTAGAAATTTCTATAGGAATTCCAAGAATCAAAGAGGCAGAGGATACAATAAAGGAAGTTATGGCTATTATAGAGGAAGGAACAACAACTTCAATGGCTACCAAAACAATTACAACCATTCAAACTATCAAGGAAGAAATAGGGGAAGAAGAGACTTAAATAACTACACGAAAGACTCAAATCAAGAGGAATCATTGCTAATCATGAATATGGCCATACCATAAGATAAATTTGATGAACATGTCTTCTACATAGATTCAGGTTGTTCCAATCATGTGGCAGGAAATGCAACCCTCCTATCAGATTTAGAAGATCCAAGGAACAAGTGTGAAGTGCAAACATGTGAGGATACAAGGAATTTGGTGGAAAAGATAGGAAATGTAAAAGCACCTGATGGAAACATCAACATACTTAGCAAGGTACTTTATGTCCCTACCCTCACATAGAATTTGATAAGTGTAGGAAAAGTTGTTGAGAAAGGCATACAAGTTAGGTTCACAAAGGCAAGAGCATTTTTTGAAGAACGAAGTGAAGGACCTAGGAGAATTGCAAAGGGTGAAAAGAAAGATAGATTGTTCACATTTGAATTACAAGACACTAGAAACATTGCTCTCCTTAACTATGGTAGTCAGACACGGGGAATTGGAAGTATGGCAGGAAAGGTTAGCACATATTAGTGAAAGATCATTTAAGAAAATTTGCAGGGACCAATGACTCCCTAACTTCTCAAAACAACACATGATTTATAAGTGTAGTGCATTTCAATTTGGAAAGTCTCATAGGTTACCATTCATGAAGAAAGGATATTTGCATGGAGATTTCTTGGAGTTGGTTCATACAAATGTATGGGGACCTAGCAACGGTGCTTGAATATCTAGATCAAGGTATTATGTCTCCTTCATTGACGATTGTAGTAGATGGACTATATTATATTTTATGAAACACAAAGATGAAGTGCTTTCATGCTTCAAAAGATATTAAGCTCTTGTGGAGAATCAAATAGGTAAAAAATTAAAAAGGCCAAGGTTAGATGGAGGGGAGAGTACTTCTCCCATGAATTTGACTCCTTTCTTCAAGAGACGGGAATCAAAAGAAAGATTACTACAAGGTACAATCCTGAGCAAAAAAGAGTGACAGAGAGAAGAAATCGAACAATTGTTGAAGCTCTAGGGTCTATGCTAAATGAGAAGCACTTGCCTAATTACTTATGGGCATAGGATGTATCCACAAGCACTCATTTGATTAATAGGTTACCTTCAAAATCACTTGATGGCATGACACCATATGAGGCTTGGAATGGAAGAAGACCAAGCTTGGATCAATGTAAGCTTTTTGGATGTATTTCTTATCCTCATGTTTCTTCATAGGCTAGAGGGAATCTCGAACCAAAAGCAAAAAGTTGTGTATTCTTTGGATATGACAACAATCAAAAGGGCTACAAATTATACAACCCAACAAACAAAGGATTCTTGGTGAGTACAGATGTAGTATTTGATGTGAATAGTTCTTGGTATGAAGTTTCATGCACAAAGGTCAACTTACCTTATCATCTTGAAGAATATTTTCCAAAACTTGTTAAGGATAATCCTCCTAAAGTTGAAGAGCAGGATACCTGAGAAGATGATGAAGCAACCTAGTATGAAAAACTCAAAATATGGAAGTCTAAAGGTAAAGCAAAAACACAGGAACTTGGACAAGAGGTAGAATCATCACATCATGCCCTAAGGAGGTCCATGAGGGAGAAAAGAAAACTAGAAGGGTATGGGTTTCATTCTCCTCTAGTCACTAAACATTCAATTTATCTAGCATCGGACATAAAACAAGAGGAACCATCAACATTTGAGGAAGCAAAGAAGAAATGAGAATGGAGGCATGCAATGAAATAAGTGATTGTAGCTCTTGAAGAAAATAACACTTGGGAGCTAGTTCCCAAGTCTCCATCAATGAAAGTGATAGGTTCAAGGAAATAACACTTGTGCAGATATCTTAGCGAAGGCACTAGATGGAACCAAACTCAACAAATTCAAAGATATGATTGGCTTGCAGGTAATCTTGGAAGATTGAAGACCTCAAACTCACTTGAATTGAGAGGAAGCTATTGGAACAAGTCCATGGCAAATCTAAGTTGTGGCTTGAGTCATCAAAACAGATAGAAACTGGAAGGAAATGTCTAGTCTTTGTATAGTTCACTTGTGAACTCACTATTGTAATTTTTGAGCTTTTACTTGATGTAAAAGTGGTTGAGTCCAATTGATGTTTAGGAACGAGAAAGCCATGAACTCATGATCGAATAAGTTGCACAATCAATCAATAAAAGATTGGAGACTAATTTTAGGTGAGATTCAAAGTCAAATTTAGGCTCCGAACATCATTATATTTACATGGATTTTAGTCATGGTTTTTGTACCTCCATGAGCAAGGCTTCATGCCATATCAGAGTGTGGTCTCAAGTCACACATATGTACCATTAAGTCCATTGTACCCTAAAATCAATATACATTTATTCTCATAATCATTTGTGTCCATATACTCCTGCCTATGTTAGTGTAATGTTCATTGCCATAGCTCTCAGTCTTTTAGTGAATTTGTTGAGATACTTTCTCTGAGCATGATCCATCATTTTTAGTAATTTTACTTGTTGAAGCTAGCACCATACGTCTACTATATAATCCCAAAATTTTGTTGCATTTGGATTTCTCAATGTTGAGATATATTCATTAGAAGTTGACTATATTTGTGCACAATTTACTTCTCGCCTAGTACTCAATGAGAATAGTGACTTTTTCAAAGCTTGTTCTCATTGTGTAGTTGATCATTTGCCATGATTTAAATTATATTAGATGGCACATACTATCTTTTGTATGCCTAGAAAGTTTCATTAGAATTGCCTCTTGGAATAGTGAGATACTAATGTATCTTTGCTCAATGGTCTTAAGACTGCTGCAGCGTGTGAAAGTAGGGATGATCTTGTGACTTGCTAAACTCCTTTCTCTTCATGTAGTCCATAATTTTTGATAACATAACTCATTGTTGTTAGCTTACTAAGCTAACTAGAGCTTCCCAAAATAAATTAAGCCAATGGCTACTGTGCCCAAAGAATTGTTCAAAACACTGAACATGTGTATGAATCAAAATAGCAAGTTTTTTACCCTTGGTTCAACTTCTACCTATTTGTTTTGATTCATCTCTTTGACAGTGATATTCCAAGGTACATAGGGTGTATAATAGATCCCTTGGAAAGTTCAAAGAGCCCACTACATATCCCTTGATTTCATTTGGCTAGTGTAGTGCAAATTTTATGTAGCACCACTTCATCTTTATCAACTACAAGTCCATCTCTTCACACCTTTTTGTCTCCTTGCCATATGTTTGAAGTCAAAGCATGAACAAGCATGTACATTTAGTTAGAAACCTCTTCTTATTCTAAACATCTATCATTTCTCTAGCATAATTATCCATGTGATGACAAATAAGTGGATGATGTATCAACATCCATTGATTCAACCACGTTTACTATATACCGTCTATTATGTGTATGAATTCTAATACTATAGGACATGGTTTTGGAACACAACCCGACAATCCTCTTGATACTAATAGCCTCATGGCTCATTTTCTTGAATACTTTCTATGAGAGTGATGAGTTCCTAACAACATAGTCGAGTTGTGCTATGTGGTTCTAAAACTTAAGTTGTAACATGGGATACATTCTCACAACGAGAGACAACCATGTGTGACTATACATACATTAAACCAAATGCTTGAAGTAACATTATGTTTTATCCTTAAAAAATGGGCTTTAAAAGAGGTGCAAAATGGACTCCTCCATAAATAAGTATGATATTAGAGGAACGCAGTGCATGTTTTGTGGTGGACGAACGCAGTGCATGTCTGTTAGGATTATTTCAACTTGTTATTTATGAAAGCCACAAGGAATATGACAGGTGGTGAGAGTTTTAAAGCCTATCACCCCATATTTCTTACCCATATTCAAAGGATAAGGAGATATAATGAAAGAAAGAAAGCGAAAGAAGACTCGAAGCTCACCTCGTTTACGGTTCTCCACTACATAAAGCAAGAAACCTTCAATTTCTTGGGCAAATCAAATATCTCGCGAGAAGACAAGCAAGATTTTTAACGTTCCTATTTGAATTTGAATCCCCCCCCCGCCCCCCAACTCCCCCTATAACTATAAAATTGATCACCGATCACATAGGTGTGATAAAGCTTACATTCTTATCGTTTAGGAAAATTTTTTCAAAGTTTTATAGACAGAATTTGTACTTCTAGATGATGTGATTCCAGGAGAGTTATCCTTAGAATTTTTTCATAAGCTATTAAGCTATTAGCCCCCTTGTTAAGCAAGATTTATGTGCTCTTGAGGATTATCTTTGAATTTTTTGTAGCCTTACCTGACACTCTGATTTCTATGTATAGGAGCTAGCTAGCTCTAAATGTTAAACAAAGGTCACTAGTCATTCTTTATGCTTTTCTTGTAATCTTTTGTGTTCCGTAAATTTAATATTTGCCTCTATGAGTCACGTCAAGACGAAGCCAGGTATCTACAAATTGTAATCTTTGGTGTTCCATAACTTTAATATTTGCCTCTATGCGTCACTTCAAGATCAAGCCAGGTCTCTACAATTTTTGAGAGAAGTTAAGTTTGGAGTGAATAGTGCTAATTTTTATTGGAGGCATTGATTTCTAAAGTACAAGAAAGTGTATGGAAAGTGATAACGTGCATGAGGATGGTCTTATAGTCTGTTTTAAGTCTCCAAGATGTATTTAGTTTTCCATTGGGAAAGTTTGCAATGTCCCATCATGTGCCATCATCACAATAGTGTCAACTCACCTTAATAGGCCAAGGCCCTTTTTCCAATATCGAATGCATACTAAATGGAGCTATTTGTGAATCGTAGGTTTCCAACTTTATCGGAAATAATGAGTGGATTATCTACCATGTTAGAGGATGGGTTTGAGCTATGGGTAGAAAAAGGCTTCTTTCCTGTCTCATGAGACAATTGTCCTTCATTGGCATATTTTACATTCTCTCTTTTTGTCATACACGTCCTGCTATTTGAAACATCCAAAATTTGTTATACGGGGGATATGGTGCATCCTTTGCAAGAAGAGCATTATGCCACATTTAAGAGATTTTCTCCACAACAGTGTGCTATTGTTGTGTTTTCTTATGAAACATTTTCAAGTTGTAAGAAGTCAAGAGGAACTACCATTATATCTCACTCTCACTCTCTATTTATCTCTCTCTCTCTCTTACTCTCTCTCTCTTTCCCTCTCTCTCTCTCATCTCTCTCTCTCTCATCTCTCCCTCTCTTTCTCTCTCTATCAATAGACAATAAAACAATCACTTACAAGTATGTCCTTCTTTTGGATCCTTGTCGTCAAAGTGTAATGTATGTCGTCTATCGTCCAGTTCCAAACAATCGACACCAAAGAACTTCTGCAAAATCAAAGAGAAGAGAAATTGTAAGACGTAAAGCATAGAGAAAGACAAAGGCTAACACTACGCCCACTACTTACCAAGATCTCAGATCTAAACCAAGGGAGAGTGTGTGTGTAGAGAGAGAGAGAGAGATCTGTGTGTGTGTGTGCACAAGACAATGCAGTTCGCAATTCGCTTTGTGCGCGCAAGTTCAACGGAAGACAAACAGTACTCAAACACGCACAAAACTGTGAAGTTTTGCTCTCGGGTTCCCGGTATGTTTAAAAGTCGGCCTCGATATGGGCATCGGTAACTTCCAGTAAATTACCGACACTCATACTGATGCTCATACCGACCCTTATACTGATGCTAATACCGACGACTGCGGAGCACACCAACGATCCGTTTAAAACGGTCATACCGATGGTCACTTGACCGTCAGTATCTTTAAGTCAGGTTTTTTGACGTTTATAGCGGTGCCGCGAGTGACCGTCCGTATAAGCGGCATCGGTATGCTCCTCATATGTTGTAGTGTAGAACCATTTTTCTCACTTGCGTATCCTATAAAGACACACCTTTTTGATCTATCATCAAGCTTGGTCCATGATTCCATTGGAGTCAACACATAACAAGAACTCCAGAGACTCTCATGTATGAAACATTTTACATTTTCTCTTTTTGTCATACACGTCCTGCTATTTGAAACATCCAAAATTTGTTATACGGGGGATATGGTGCATCCTTTGCAAGAAGAGCATTATGCCACATTTAAGAGATTTTCTCCACAACAGTGTGCTATTCTTGTGTTTCTTCTTATGAAACATTTTCAAGTTGTAAGAAAGTCAAGAAGAACTACCATTATATGTGTTTCTTCCATGAAGTAACCATATCTACATGAAAAACAAAGAAAACATTAGCCATATCAAGTCACTAATGCATCTATCCCCATTGTTTCTCACAAATACACCATTTAAAATCTGGATATAACAATTCCATTATCTTTGAAATGTGGCATCCCATCTGTGAAAGAAGCGAGTATGCATAAGGTTGCATACTTTTACAATAGATGCATCATGCACAAAGATTACTAAAATAGTAATGTGTTCTGCGTTTTTTTTTTTCTTGTTTTAGCTATCTCTCTATAAGATTATGAAGCTTGTTTTCGCTATCTCACTATATTGAGCGGCTCTCTTTGTAGTGATTTAACCTCCTTCGTAGTTTATTTAAATGGCATCTTCATGTTCTTATTTTGCTACAAGATAAATAAATTACATAAGTTCAATAGGCAAGGAATGTTGGAGACCTTTCATATTACGTGTGCATTTGTTAGACTAATCAACGTTGGACATGGCCTTCTTGCATAATTTTGATGCTTATTTCAATTTTTCTCACAGACTAATCTTTTATTACGTGTGCATCTTTGCTTGGTTGTGGAACCTGACGAGAATAATTATCAAATTACTACCAAAGTGACATATCGTTACATTAAGATGGTGAGCCATTGAAAAGGGGAGAGGCGATACTTATATTTATGAAGCCACTCATGCTTAATCCATAGTGTATATATTCACTATTAAAAGAGGATAGTCCTTTCTTAGGAAGCATTATACATATATTATCTACATCCTCGTAGAAAGCTTCTTTACCATATCCCTGTTCGATATAACCTGTAAGTAATTGGTGTGCTACTGGTTCCAAATGTGGAATTAATTGTCAACTCCACACCCACCCCCCACCACCATCTCCACCACCCCTCCAGCCCCTCATCTTTTCCCCCACAACCCCCACACCCCACCTCCACCACAATCTCCACCACCCCCTCCACCTCCTCATATTTTCCCCCGCAAACCCCACACCCACCCCCACCACCATCTCCACCCCACCCCCACCACCGCCAACCATTCATGACGACTGCCTATTTTTGAGGATCCAATTCAAGATTGGTGTCATATTTGATTTACCCCTCCAATTTTTGGCAATCAATCGGGGCATTAGTGGACGTGAGGAATCGGCAAGGCCCTCTTAGGCTATTTAAGCCTATAAAAGCAATGCAATTGTGTTCATTTGAGACACACATATACATACGTACGTACAGGGGTCCTCTCTTGGCACTCTATGGCTACAAGCCTACTGTAGGAAGTCACTTTGTGGTTAGGATACAGAGTGTGGGCTTCCCAGTGACGGCTAATAGCACTATAGTGTGAAGAGAGTGGCTTGGTTTTGTCATTCAGTGTGAGTCATTGGTATTTCATGCTCTTTCCCTTAGAGCAAGTCTTCATACTTTGTATTGATCAATACTAGTCTGCATCTAGTTGTGTCCATTGTACGGATTGGATGAATCCCTTGTATTGATGTTGTTTAGTTCTGGAGTGGCATGTTAGCCCAGAGCATAAACCTGTGAGCATCTCTTTTGCCTATGTTGTTATCATCTAATTCGAACTAAGGAGTGGTTGGTCTTCCATTTTTTTGTCATTTATATTATCCCTAAGTATTCGCAACTCTATGCAATTATTGATATCTATTTGCTCACAGAAATGTTGAAGGGTATATTTCCCTAAGGAGAACCTCCCTTGAGTAGGCGAAGTACTAGAAGTGCATGTTGTATGCTCCTACTAAAGTAGGTACCCTAGTACCTCCTCTACAGTTTGGCATGCACGGTGGGACCCTTGCATTTCTGTAAGAGGCCTTGAGGATAGTAAATAGTCCTCTTTTTCAGTATTTTCGCTCTATTGCATTTTCAAGTAGGTGCATGACCCATACGCGAGCAGATAAGGAGTCTCTTCGTGTACAAAGGAGCCTTAACAAGTCAGCTATATCTTCGACTAGTGAACCTACCTCCCCTCTACCTTCCTTGAATTTATCTATTGATTTGGGTGCGACACCACTGTCAAAGGAGAAGCATAGGAGAACATTAGACTTCTCCTCAAATACGTCAGAAGAAACACTAGTGCAAATGGAGGATCTCTCTCATTTACTCTCCCGACTCAATATCAAGTTCCCTAACTTCAAGGGACAAGCTTATCAGGATGCTGATGATCATGTGAGGAGGTTCATCTCCTTATGCCGTGGATGAGGTCTGCAGAATAGAGAGGATGCAATGTTGGTACTCTTCCCATCCAGATTGGAAGGCCTTGCTAACAAATAGTACAGTCAATATGCAGATGGCCATTTTGCTACATGGGAGGCTCTGAAGACGACATTCTCACAGACATTTCGACCTAGTGATTCCTCCGAAAGAGCTCTAGATCAGCTAGAGAACCTAAAGTTAAGATCAGGTGAATCGTTTCATGAACTTCACACTAGAACAAAAGCACTTTATGCTCCAGGTGATTTCTTAGTTACGAAATGGATAGAAAAAGCTTTGCCCAGGTCATCTCAATAGAAGCTCCGTGAGTCTCTGAGATTGGATGCAACCCTTAATGATTTTGTTGCAGCGGCATCACACATTGAAGAAGCTAGGCAACATTTTGAAGGGGATACACAACCAAATTACGCTACAGAACTAGACCCTATTGGGCAACTGAGGAAGGAACTGGAGGCATTGAGAATGCTACATAATCGACAAGAAGAGAAGGTCTTGCCACCACTACATCGCACTGATGATGAAGTAGCCCAACTTCGTCGTGAGTTAGAAGATTTGCGGACCACTCAGGATATAAGAAGGCAGATTTGTTGTACAATATGTAACAACAATGGACATTCCAATGCTAATTGCCCTGACAAGGTAAGCTGTCAATTTTGAGGAAACGATGGTCATGAAGCTAGAGACTGTTACCACCTCAAGGGTACACAGCAACGAGGTAACCCTCAAGCTTTGGATTCATATTATGCTAGTACTTCAAATGCACCTAATAGAGAGGAAAATCGTATGAGAAAGCCTAGATATAATAGGCCACTGATGTGTTATCACTGTGGTGAGTATGGCCATATGCAAAATAGGGGTTTCCTTCCAGAAGATGCACCTTCTTGTCAACATTGTCTAGAGGTCAAGGATCATTACAACAAAGATTGACCAAGAAGCCGTCCTGCTCCAATCCACATGATTGCAGTCTCTCCACAAGAAGAAGGTATGACCACTCAGTCTTATGCTGTTTCATCCTCTCCAATGCCCATGATGACTAGAGCCAGACAATGAAGAAACTGAATTTGAACCCCACCTAGATGCCAGATTTTACAATGAAGAAACTGAATTTGAACCCCACCTAGATGGCACCATTCAGAGTTACACTAGCAGATCAACATCGGGTTGCGCCTCTTGGCATTATTGAAAAGGTACTGATGATAGTACAGAGTTGCCACTTTGTTCTAGATTTTGTTGTTGTTGCACTTCCACAGGAGACTTCTTACCCTTTACTCCTGGGAAGACCTTGGCTGAGGCAAGCAAAAGCTCTACAAGATTGTGGGAAAAACAAACTATGGATTTCAACAAGCACCAATAGCCAACTGCAATTACATTTGGAAGAAGGATTCGACTAAGGGAAAACTACTAGATATAGTGTGGACACTCAGGTAATGCCCTCTCTACCCCAAGAAGAAGATACATTATTGAATTGGATGATGGAAAGTGCAGAGTGTTGCACGGTGGAAATCAGTGAAATAGAAGAAGAAGTTACGGATGAAGGAGTTGCAGGAAAAGGCCCTGAAGTTCCCAAGGAGTTGGAGAATGAGAATATGTAGGAGAATACAAACATTCTAGGGGCAACAACTATAGAAGTTTCAGAAAAGGAAAGTTATGAGCCTGAATGCAGAGAAGATCTCTCTTTTTTGGATATACCTCAAGGATGGACCAGAGAACATATTGCAGAATATAAGCTAAATTCCACTCCTCCATATAGTGGAGATGATTTCTCAAGTAAGACAAGTCCTGAAACACTGGTTCTGGAAGTAAATTTAGGGGATGAAGAGAATCCTCAAGTAGTCCACTTGGCCTCTTGGCTATGGCATTATCCTCCTTTACTGCAGAAGGTAACTTCTTTACTTTTTGCTTATATAAATGTCTTCGCATGGTCCTACAAAGATCTAACAGGGATACCAAAGGATCTTGGATTACACAGAATACCCTTAGTTGAGGGAGCCATGCCGGCAAGAAGTAGGCCATATCGACTCAATCTGAAGTATGTAGAGGCGGTAAAATTGGAAATTACAAAACTAGAAGAAGCAGGTATAATTGTTCTAGTAGAACATTCCAGGTGGCTTTCTTCTATGGTTATTGTACCCAAGAAAAATAGTGGAAAAATAAGAGTCTGTGTTGATTTTCGTGCCTTGAATAAAGTGACTGTTCAAGATGGATTTCCTCAACCCTTCACAGAGCAAGTACTTGAGGAAGTAGCTGGTCACACTTTGTATAGCTTCTTGGATGGTTTCAGCGGCTACAATTAGATAGTAATCCATCCTGATGATAGGGACAAAACAGCCTTTGTTACTCCATAGGGCACTTATGTCTATACCCGCATGGCTTTTGGTTTGAAGAATGCACCAGCTTCATTTAATAGAACAATGTATCTAATATTGCGCAAATGGTTGACAACATTTTCACACATTTTCATGGATGACTTTTGAGTATTTTCAGGCACAGATAGAAGAGCAGCAGTTCAAGATTTCCATGATCATTTGGAAAATCTAAAAGAAATTTTTGAGCAATGTCTCAAAACAGGTTTGAAATTAAATCCTGCTAAATGTCATTTTTTGGTCACCAAAGGCACTCTTCTTGGTCACATAGTATCTGTTGAAGGTATAACGGTTGACCCTGCAAAGGTTACTGCTATTCTTTCTATGCCTATTCCACAAAGCCCAAAGGAAGTGCAAAGTTTTTTGGGCCATGCAGGATACCATAGAAGATTCATACAAATGTATTAAGAAATAGCTAAGCCCTTGTCAAGGCTTACCAGTAAAAAGGTCCCCTTCTCATGGAGTGCTGAAGCTGAGAAAGCAATTTGTGAACTAAAATTTAGGCTATGTACTACTCCACTTTTAAGTGTTCCTAACTGGTCATTGGAGTTTCATGTGCATGCAGATGCCATTCTTCATGCTGTTGGTGTAGTTCTAGCTCAACCATCATCATAGAAGGTTGATAGACCTATCTCCTATGCCAACAAACTACTCACCAAGGCAGAAAGGAACTACAGTACGACTAAAAGGGAAGGTTTGGCCATTGTATTTGATCTTCAGAAGTTTGGGCATTACCTTCATGGTGTATATTTTATAGTCCTATCTGACCATCAGCCCTTGAAATACTTGATAAACAAACCTAGAGTAGCTGGAAGGGTTTGGAGATGGTTACTCCTGTTTCAAGAATTCAACTTTGATATTCATATCAAGCCAGGAAGAGAACACTACATGGTAGATCAAGTATCCAGGACTGCAATGAGCGAGAAGGCAATAGGTATTAATGATGAATTGGTGGATAGTAATCTCTTCCTAGTAGCAACTCATACTGATTGGTATGGTGAAATTCTCAATTTTCTCGCTACTAGAAAACTCCTAGAGCATTTGATGCCTATAGAAAAGAGAAGATTACTCCTTAAAACCAAGGCGTACTCACTCATAAATGGGAATTTGTATATTGTCAAGATGATATCTTGAGGAAGTGTGTTTATCCAGAGGAGGTAAACCTATTACTAGAGGCTACACACAGTGAAGGGCATCTAAAGGGGGAAGAATTGGCTCACAGAATCATACACAAGGGACTATGGTGGCCTCATATTTACAAGGATGCAATCAAGTTTGCTAGAGAATTCCA
This sequence comes from Ceratopteris richardii, assembly GCA_020310875.1. Taxonomy (NCBI): domain Eukaryota; kingdom Viridiplantae; phylum Streptophyta; class Polypodiopsida; order Polypodiales; family Pteridaceae; genus Ceratopteris; species Ceratopteris richardii. The sequence goes on along the minus strand of CM035424.1, from coordinate 30,010,186 downwards.
CATTTTCCAGAGGTGTGCTCCTATGCCAACCAGATTGAATTTCCAACCATTAGTCATATCCACAGGATGACTCCCATTTGAACGATGGGGTCTCGATTTCATAGCACCAATTAGTCCAACTCGTCAACCTAGGGGTAAGAAGTATTTTTTGATGGCCACATGCTACGCAACTAAATGGATTAAGGCTAAAGCTACTGTAGATTGCACAACTTTAACAGTAGCTAAGTTTTTGTTTAAACGTATTTTTTCAAGATTCCATTGCCCACTAGAAATCACTAGTGATAGGGGCACACATTTTGTAAATCAATTGCTCCAATTTATATTTCACAGGTACAAGGTCTTCCATAAAAAATATTGCGCCTACTATCCATGGGCAAATGGCCAAGCAGAAAACTCCAATAAGATTTTGATCGGATTGCTGCGCAAATTATCTTTTGATCATCAAAGCTTTTCGCCACAAGCATTGATCGCTGCAATTTGGGCTTTCAGAACTACAAGAAGGGGAACTGCTGGCGAGAGTCCATTTTGCTTAGTATATGGAAAAGAGGCATTAGCACCATTCAAATTTATCATAAAAAAAAGAACTTGGAGCCAAAACCATTAGAATTGAACCTCCCATTAGGAGACTAGTGGCATTAGAAGAATACAGAGAAGGAGCAATGCAAAAACTTCAGGTAACACAAGAAGAGCGCAAGAGACTGCATGACAGGTATCTTAGGTCCAATGAAGTACAGGAAGGATCCATGGTTTTAGTGCATCAGGTCCCAACAACTTCAACCAAATTGGCACCCAAATGGATAGGACCATACAGGGTGATCAAGATATTACCACATGGAGCAGTGCATCTAGAGGATTTGCAGCGTAAGAGGATACCCCTCGTCAATATCTCCAGGGTGAAGAAGTACCTGAATTAAAGTTAAGTTCAATTGGAAGAACTTCATCCATTGTACATTACCACATTTCATTCAGTATTTGCAGATTATTTTGTAAGCAGATAAAGGGAAAGTTGCACCGGGACGGTGCAAAGACTTGATGTGCAGGTCTGTTGCACCTCTCTCTCTCTCTCTCTCTCTCTCTCTCTCTCTCTCTCTCTCTCTCTCTCTCTCTATGCAACCCCCGCCCCCGCCGGACCCTCCATGTCCCGCCCCGCCCCACGTAGTCCCCCCTGCAACCCCCGCCCCCGCCAGACCCTCCATCCCCCACCCCGCCCGCAGTCCCCTCGCAACTCCCGCCCCCAGTCCTTGTCTCCCCCCGCCCCACGTGTCCCTCTCTCTCCCTCCCCATGCAGTTTCCCCGCCCCGCCAGCCACTACATTCCCGCAGCTCCCTCCCCCCTTTGCCACCCCCCGCTGCCACCCCCATTCCTACTCCACCCCCGCGCCCTCCACTTTCCACCCACCCCCCCCATAGGCCCCGCACCCTTCCTCTTTCCCCCATCACCCTCGCAGCCCCCCACGCCACTCATCTTTCCACCCACCACCCCCTGGCCCCCGCCAATCCCTCCTGAGCCCCACCCCTGCTGCTCCAGCCTCCCCACATGCTTTCAAAGCATAGGCAAGTGACCCAAAGTCTGGGCACATTCCCTCCAATTGCATCTGCCTGAATAGTTGAACAACTTCATAGAAGTTTTGCTCTGCAATAAGGGCAGTTCAACATGCAACATTTGGAGTAGAGAACCGGGTGAAGATTTGGTGACTGTCCACGAGTAACCCACACTTTGCATACATGTCAACCAAAGCACATCCTATAAAGGAGTTTTTCATCCCCCGTTTTTCTATTTCCAAATGAACCTCTTCGGCTCTTTTCATATCTTTCATCAAGTTACAAGATCTCAAAACATAAACAAAGGTGATAGAAGTTGGACTAACATCATCAGCACACATCCTATCAAATATGGTGATTGCTTCTTTACCATATCCCTATTCGACACAACCTGCAAGTAATTGGTGTCCTACTGGTTCCAAATGTGGAATTGATTGTCAACCCCACACCCACCCCCCACCACCATCTCCACCACCCCCTCCACCCCCTTGTCGTTTCCCCCACAACCCCCACACCCCACCTCCACCACCATCTCCACCACACACTCCACCCCCTCATCTTTTCCCCCACAAACCCCACACCCACCCCCACCACCATCTTCACCCCACCCCCACCACCATCTCCACGTACCCCTCCACCCCCTCATCTTTTCCCCCACAATGCCCACACCCCACCTGACCACCATCTCCACCACCCCCTCATCTTTGCCCCGCAACCCCCACACCCCACCTCCACCACCATCTCCACCACCCCCTCCACCCCCTAACCTTTTCCCCCGCAACCTCCACACCCCATCCCCACCCCCCCCCTCCACCCCCTCATCTTTTCCACCGCAACCCCCACACCCCACCCCCACCACCATCTCCACCACCCCCTCCACCCCCTCATCTTTTCCCCCACAAACCCCACGCCCACCACCATCTCCATGTACCCCTCCACCCCCTCATCTTTTCCCCCACAACCCCCACAACCCCCACACCCCACCTCCACCACCATCTCCACCACCCCCTCCACCCCCTCATCTTTTCCCCCACAAACCCCACACCCACCCCCACCACCATCTCCACCCCACCCCCACCACCATCTCCACGTACCCCTCCACCCCCTCATCTTTTCCCCCACAACCCCCACACCCCACCACCATCTCTAGTACCCCCTCCACCCCCTCATCTTTTACCCCGCAACCCCCACACCCCACCCCCACCACCATCTCCACCACCCCCTCATCTTTGCCCCTGCAAACCCCCACACCCCACCCCCACCACCATCTCCACCACCCCCTCATCTTTTCCCCCACAAACCCCACACCCACCCCCACCCCCACCACCATCTCCACGTACCCCTCCACCCCCTCATCTTTTCCCCCACAATCGCCACACCCCACCTCCACCACCATCTCCACCACCATCTCCACCACCCCCTCCACCCCCTCATCTTTTCCCCCGCAACCCCCACACCCCACCCCCACCACCATCTCCACCACCCCCTCCACCCCCATCTTTTCCCCCACAAACTCCACACCCACACCCACCATCATCTCGACCCCACCCCCACCACCATCTCCACCACCCCCTCCACCCCCACATCTTGTTCCCCACAACCCCCACACCCACCCGCACCACCATCTCCACCACCTCCGCTCCCATCCTCTCTCCACACCCATGCTTGATAAAATTCAGATGATTATCCCAAGTAAATTCAATTGGCTTTGCAAAAGTTCCTGATATTGTTACGTTGGTGCTTTTCGAGCATAAAGAAGATGGCGTTTCAAATTAAGGAACTCTTTGAGCTCTTTGGGTTTAACACACTCAATGGGTCATTTCAATATCACGAGTGGCATAAAATGAGGATCTCTGCTTGCAATTTAAAAGCGTAAAAGTGTAAGTGGTAAAAGTGAGAGAGGAGAAATGTTGCGGCCAACCATTCAGGACCACTGCCTATTTTTGGGGATCCAATTCATGATTGGTGGCATATTTGATTTACCCCTCCAATTTTGGGCAATCAATCGGTGCATGATCAGAGGACCTGAGGAATCGGCAAGGCCCTCTTAGCCTATTGGAGCCTATAAAAGCAATGGATTTGTGTTCATTTGAGACACACATATATATACGTACGTACAAGGGTCCTCTCTTGGCACTTTGTGGCAACAAGCCTACTGTAGGAAGTCACTGTGTGGTTAGGATACAGAGCATGGGCTTCCTAGTGAGGGCTAATAGCACTATAGTGTGAAGAGATTGGCTTGGTTTTGTCATTCAGTGTGAGTCATTGGTATTTCGTGCTCTTTCCCTTAGAGAAAGTTTTCGTACTTTGTATTGATCAATACTAGTCTACATCTAGTTGTGTACATTGTACGGATTGGATGAATCCCTTGTATTGATGTTGTTTAGTTCTAGAGTGGCATGTTATCCCAGAGCATAAACATGTGAGCATCTCTTTTGCCTATGTTGTAATCATCTGATTTGAACTAAGGAGTGGTTGGTCTTCCATTTTTTTGTCATTTATATTATCCCTAAGTATTCACAACTCTATGCTATTATTGATATCTACCTGCTCACAGAACTGTTGAAGGGTATATTTCCCTAAGGAGAACCTCCCTTGAGTAGGCGAAGTATTGGAAGTGCATGTTGTATGCTTCTACTAAAGTAGATACCCCAGTACCTCCTCTACAGGCATAGAAATATGCTCATTCAGGTAGCTAAGGCCTAAGGCCTCAAATCCAACTTAAACAAGTCATTATGCATACCTTTTGTATCTTGTTCTCAAGTTATCACTATACATATCTTGACATGGCTGTGACATACCCTTACATGTGTGGTAGATGGGAGAATTTTTTTTAATGGGTTGTTACTGTGATGACTGTTATGTTGTTTTTCTCAAACACTACCCATCAAGTTTTGCCTTTTGTTGTTGGGATATGTCCTGATGCTTTTGGGTACATGGAGACCTTTAGGTTTGGTACATTATGGATACAAATGATCGAGGAGAAAATCTAGTGAGCCAATTTCATCACTCCTATAGAGAGATAGTGAAGGGTGTAGATCAGGGCGAATTGGCGCAACATTGATGTTGTAGATAAGATATCATGCAAAAGAGGACTAAAGAACCTGAAAAGAGAGTGCAATTTAAAGAGCTTGTTGCTTCTTAGGAGGAGGCAAAGAAGGAAATAAAAGAGGGAAAGAGGCCAGCTAGGCCAATCAAAATTCAAAAGTCAAATTAAGAGAAGGAGAAAGAACAAGAGCCTGTACAAATAACCAAAGAAAATCAAGAAAATATTCAAGAAAAAGATAAAGATAAGAAGAAGAAAAAGAAGAAGACCCCAAAGGTAGTATTGACTTTGGAGTGAGAAAAGAAGAATAACACGAGGGAGATATTAAATGATATTCTGTTGCAAGCTGCCATAGAAGTTTCTTAGGCCCCATTACACCCGATGATGAGATGAGAAGGACAGAAAGTGAGTACACGAGGAGTTTTTGGGCAAGAGGGATACCTAAAATGAAGGTGAAATTAGGAAGCAATGAAGATTCATGTTTTTCTTTGGCCTTGATTTACTCAAGTTTAGAAATAAATGCGATCTCTAAGAGGTTATACGATCAGTTTAGGTGGCCTATAGATAAAGAACATGGATAGAGGATGAGGACAGCGGATCTGAGTTCATCCTCACTAGAGAGAGATAGTGAAGGGTGTACATCAGGGTAGATTGACACAAGGTTGGTGCTGTGGATTAGAGATCACGCAAAAGATAGAAGGAATAGTGGAGAGAAAATATGATAGAGTGAGAGGGAGGGAGAAAGAGAAAGAGAGAGATAAGAAATTTCTTTTCTTTTTGTGTGTGTGTTTTATTCATTAAGGTTTTAAGTATATATTTTATTGGAGTATTAATTAATAAAACGTGAAAAGGAACGATGCTTTCTAAAAACAAAAAGAAATGATTAAATGAAACCTTTCTAGGAAATAAATGTAAAGAAACTTAAACTAAATAAAAGAAATTAAAAAAAAGAAAGGTATAGTTTTCTTTATTTTTTGAATTTTTTTTTTTAACCTTTTGTATACTAATTGAGTTTTCTCTCAAGATTCTCTCCACGTCCCCGCGGATTTTCCCTCCAGGTTATTGCATGACTTTGAAGTAAAGAGAGGTGTTTGAAGTAAAGCTTTTTGAGTTACAAAGACCGAACACCCGAGGAGAAGTGAAGATCCTTCAACAAAGACCGAAGAGAAGTTGAAGGGCGTATTCTTGCACTATAGCTAAGAAGTCTATTATAAATCGATTTATCCGCACTATAGTGAGATTTTTTTTTGTATTATTCAGAGTTACTTGGTGACATTGATTGTCTATTCATTGCCATCATTAAGCATAGTTTGTTTATTTGGCACATCTAGTTCGAGGAATTATTTTTTGAGAATTGTATTTTTCATTCTACATTCATGATGCATATGCTCTAGGACTTCATCCCATTCGTCCGAGCACTTTCGCTTTTTCCTCTGAGGCACAGGCCTATGACATACGAGATGACCATAGTACTCGACAGATGTGCCCAACGTATAGATGCTGCTTGCCAAACTAGGGGGGGACACACATCCAACGGGGCCTGATCCAACCCCCCACCCCTCTCTACTCTAGACCTCCTTCCTAAAAACGTGTTATCATGCCTAATTACTGATGTCTTTGGATATATTTTTTTGGTGATTTTCATCTATTTTTGGAGAGGTGTCCCTAAAGAAAGTGCTTGAGTAGTAGAAACGCATGCTTTTGTGAAAGTGATTGTAGAGAATCATCTTTTTCTAAATTTAGGGGATTGCACATTTCTTTGTGTGGCGATCAACTCGATTGTAAGAAGACCTCCACATGAAAGAGAAAGAAGCCAAAAATCAAAGAATCACCCTTCTGACTAAGAGAGAGTAAGAGTGTGATTAAAAGTGCAAGTGTGAATGAGATTGTAATAGATCAGGCGGATTCAAATTCAAACATAAACACATTTAATAATGGTTGGATCCTTTTTCACAATTCCCTAGTGTCATCAATTTAAACAGTTTATCTGCTTCTAAGGTTGGAGCTTCAATCTCATGAATGTAGAGATTTATGTAGCTTAAACCTTGATCTAATTTTGATAATCACATAGATGCCACTTGGAGCCTCATAAATCAAGCGTTCAAGCATGATAGATCACCAATAAATTTCAGTTCGAATCCTCCCCTCAACATCAAAAGTTTCAATTACACTTTGTTGTGAGTCATTTCCTATTATCCACGAAAATAATTCCTAACTTATAGGGAATCTTTTTATCTATATATCTACACACAATCAACTTTGAATTAGAGGGATCCTTCATATGTGTGTGCTCCTACATAGTTTGACAACAAGTTAGTAGGCCCATGAGCTTACCTAGCCCCTTGGTCTTGCTTCGATGAGCATAAATAAGGTTCTCTGCAGCCATAGCGAACACATATTTTTGACTACTTAGAAAGCTAATTAATTTATCAAAAGCGAGTTAAATTCTTGGATCAATTCTCCACATATTCTAAGAGCACCAAGTTTAGGAGTGAACATGTGTCTATATGCGTACATCTACTAAGAAAGAAATTTATTATATCTCAAAAGTATTCTTTCTCGCAATAGGATTAAAATTCAAGTGATCTAGCTTGCATTTTCAAAGTCTCAAACTCTTATTTGTTGGTACAAGATGTCTTGGATTAGTATGCATATTGGAAGAGATTCAATCATTTCAATAAGCATAGGTTCTATGAAGTTGCCTTTGAGGAAACTATAGCTTCAAATTTCACCTTGAAAATTTTTACAACAGTGATATTAGGGTTATTCAACACATTTACAAAATTTAGAAGGATCCTTATAAGACTTTGAATGAGTTTGAAGGAAGCCGTGTTGCTAGATCAAGCTGAAAGGCACACACCAAGCAAGGAGGAGCCTACTAGCGAAGAAGGAAGAAGTCAGCATCGTCTATTGGTACAACTTGAAGATCACAAGTCAATCTTCTGTTATTATTCGATTCCTCTGCATCAAATAGATCGAGATGAGTGCAATATAACTCATCATTTAAGAGTATAGCACTTAAATTGAAAAGTTGGACAACAATTATTATCATCCATGGAAGTTTAGGATCTCTAGATATTTTATGGGAAAAGAATTATGTGGTCTCATGAGCGGTAGAGATGCAAGACCTAGATTAGGAGAGAATCCAAGTCATGATCAATTAAGGAAGATAAAAGAGTGGAATGAAAGGGATAAGAGAGTCATCTTCATACTATACCACATTAGCAATATCATGATCTGGCATATAGAAGACTTAGATACTTCCATGAAAGTATGGGAGACACTAGAGAGGCTCTACTCCACCTCGACCAAATCTAGGAAGATTTAGTTGAAGAATGCGCCCAAAAAATTGAGGAAAAACCCCTCGTAGCAACATAAATCATTACATATTGATGGTCAAAGAATTCATTGATGCATTATGGTCTATAGGTGGTGACATAGATTATAATTACCTAGTTGCATATACCTTAAATTGGCTTAGGGATGATGAGAAGTGGAATGCTTTTAAAAAATTTTGTATGTCAAAGATACTCTTCCATATTTTGAGGAGATTGTTGCCTTCATGGTCCTTGAGAAACTAAATATTAGAGGTTTAGCAAAGAACTGGCAATGAATCCCAAACCGTCTATGCATGTTAATGTAGCGCAAGAGGAAAGAATGAAGGTAGAGAAAGATGAAGAGAAGGTAGAGGATGAAATGGAGGACCATAAAAACACTCTTCATCTAGCAGAAGAGGCAATTTAAGAGGAGGAGGAAGAAGGACAAACTAGAATTTAGAAGGATGCTTTATTTGTGCCAAGTATGTCCACTATGAAAGAGATCTCCATCAAAGGGAGAAGGCATGTTCGACCTATAAAGGTCAATTCAAAAGGATCAAATACCTTGTATATTGATAGTGATTGTAGAAACCACATGAGTTTAAACAATGAGTTCTTCTCAATCTTGCAAATGGGATCAACCAAAGGACATTTACAAATAGGTGATGAAACTTATGCTCCCACAATTACAAATAACTTAGTTTCTTTGGGGCAAACGCTTGAGAGAGGTTTCCAGGTCAAGTTCAATTAGAAGGGATGCTTTGTGAAAAACCTTAAAGAAGGGTACATATTGAAAGTCAAAGGAAAAAAGGAAGGAAGGTTGTTCAATCTTCGATGTGAAGCCTATCTTCAATCACAGAACTTACTTCAAAATTGGAAATACGAAGGTAGCGAAATCCCATCTATGGCACAGAAGGTATGGAGACATAAACACTCAAAGGTTGAAGGACATGGAAACAAAGAGCTGAGTGTTAGGGTTACCTAATCTCTAGAACCAAAATATCAAGATATTGTGTAAATCGTGTTAGTTAGGAAAGTACACGAGATTACCATTCAAGAAGAACCATTATGTGAGCTACCATCCACTAGTCCTCATTTGTATGGATGGTTGGGGACCATCAGAGGAAAAGTCAATTGGAGGTAATATATATTTTTTGACTTTTATAGTTGATTCTAAAAGGAAGAAGTGGCTCTCTTGTGTGAAAAATAAATCATATGTATTTTATTCTTACAAGAAGTTCAAGGTTATGGCTAGAAGAGAATGTGATAGGTACATCAAGTGTATTAGGGATGATGGAGGGGGAGAATACTTCTCTGATGAGTTTCGTGATTTCTTGGAAACTAATGGTCTCAAAAGGCAAATCACATGGAGTTATACACCACAACAAAGTGGTGTAGTTTCACACATGAGAGTCTTTGGAGTTCCTTGATATGTGTTGAGTCCAAAGGAATTATGGACCAAGCTTGATGATAGATCAAAAAGGTGTGTCTTTATAGGATATGCAAGTGAGAAAAATGGTTCTAGGTGTTATAACCCTACAAAAGGAGCTAAAAGTATCACGATATGTCCGATTTGAAGAATTGTTACCTTGTTAGAAACACCATATCTAATAATATTATGAACTAGAGAACATAATGGTTGGCAAGCACTTTATTCCCAAACTCCATGTCTCACATGGAAATTGGGCATAAATTTCATGTGATGTATCAACTAGATACTGTCTTTGAGGCTTAGCTCTATTCATATTCCCCTTTAGAGGGTTGAAATGATGTGGTGGAGAACCCTCAAAGGGGTGAGCTTCAAGATTCCTTCATCTTTCTATTGAATTTCCAGATGAGGATATAGCTTTATCTTTTTCTACCTTTCTGCTTTCATTATAGAAAACTCCTCAAGTTTGCATGTCTTGTGTAGTGTGGCAGAATCCCCTCTCTCACCTCTCCCCCGCCACCCCCTCTCTTTCTCTCTCTCTCTCTCTATCCCTCTCTCTCTCTCACTCTCTCTCTCTCTCCCCCCTCTTGGCAACCTCCCCCCACAACCCCCGCAGCCTCTTCCACCACCACCCTGCCCTTCCCTCCTCTCTCCCCCCACTACCCCCACCCTTCCATCCTCCCTTCCCCCACCACCCCTGCCCTTCCCTCCTCCTTCCCCCCACCACCCCCGTAGCCTCTCTCCCTGCCACCCCCCTCCTCTCTCCCCCCCCCCCCCCCCCCCCCACCCTTGTAGCCTCTCTCCCGGCCACCCCCTCCTCTTTCCCCTCACCACCCCCCGCAGTCACTACCCGTATCTCTTTCTCTCTCTCTATCTGTGTGTGTGTGTGTGTGTTTTGGTCTTGGGTGTATGTGTATGCAGGAGAAAGAAGGGAGAAGCGGGTGGTTCAGGGAGCTATTTTTGTTTTGATGATTCCTTTCAAGTGCAGATTAAAGAGGAGAGAATAGCAAGTGCATTGACATATCTGTTTTGGACATTGTCATCTGCTGGTGACTCTAGGAAACGGGAATTTCATATGTGTTGTCGCTGCGCTCCTGCTTGCTTGCATATTTCTTGGGAAATTCAGTCATGCCATCCATTTATTTGGGATGGGAGGACTTGCACTTAAATATTTCAAAGTACTTCTTCAAATATTGACTAAGGAGCAAACGATGTAAAAGAAGGAAAGGCAGATTTGAGAATTTGTAGAACTGTTTATATCCTGCAGATATTTGGATTTTTTGGAACTCAACTTTGGGGATTCTATAGATTTTTCTAAAGATCAAGAATTTTGGTGTAACCAACTTCAAAGGAGTTTGCATATTGTTTTCTCTATAATTATTTCGATTGCAATGAGCACATGGATGATTGTTCACAGTTTCTGAGCCTTGGAACATATTAGAATAAATGGATGGATGTTGTGCACCTTAACAGAACTTGGGGTGCTATTCTCATGTAATGTTCCTTGACTTATACATGAAGAATATCATAAAGCCAAAAAGAGGCAACATCTTTCTTCCATATCGTGCATCCTTTGATAAAAGTTTTGATCTTCTGATGTTGTTAACATTGATGCGTTTGACTCTTTAAATTAGGAAATTCATTGGGCTCTTTGATTGGTGAAGTTAGAATCAACACTCCATCCCACCGTTCTTCCATTCCACCATCCCACCATCCCTTCACCCACACCACCCACCATCTCTCCCACTCAATATGTAAGGGTCAAAAAGAGTTATGTGAAGGATGTGCTTCTAAGGATCATTCGAATATCATGGGAGGCACATAATGAGGATCTTAGCTTGCGTGCAAAAGTGACAGTAAAAGATTAAGTGGTGAAATTGTAAAAGGATAAAGGACTGTTGCCGCCAACCATTCGTGATGATTGCCTATTTTTGAGGATCCAATTCAAAATTGGTGGCATATTTGATCTACCCCTCCCATTTTGGGGCAATCAATCAGTGCACACTCAATGAACGTGAGGAATCGGCAAGGCCCTCTTGGCCTAGTGGAGCCTATAAAAGCAATGGAATAGTACTCATTGGGGATCCACACATATACACACACACACGTACAGAGCTGATTTCGGCATCTTTTGGAGTCCTTTCTTTGCACTCTATCGCTACAGTCCTACTATAGGAAGTCACTCTGTGGTGACGATACAGAGAGTGGGCTTCCCAGTGGAGGGCTAATGGTACTATAGTGTGAAGAAAGCGGCTTGGTTTTGTCATTTAGTGTGAGTTAGTGATACTTTGTGCTCTTTTCCTTAGAGCAAGTCTTCATACCTTGTACTGATCAGTGCCCGTCTGCATTTAGTTCTATTCATTGTATGTACTGGTTGGATCTCTTGTATTGATTTTGGTTAGTCCTGGAATGGCACATTAGCCCAGGGAATCGACTTTTAGAGCATTTCTTTTGCTTATATTGTAATCCCCCGTTCGGACTAAGGAATAGTTTCATCCTTCACTACTATCAATTGTCATTAACTTTCTTTCTGAGTGCCTATAATAGTGTGTGTCCATTGCGATTGTGCCTGCTCACAAGAATGTCAAAGTGTATACTTCCCTAAGGAGAACCTCCCTTGAGTAGGTGAAGTACTGAAAGTGCATATTGCCTGTATTTGTTAAATGTAAGCACCCCAGTACCTACTCTATAGTTTGGCATGCACGATGGGACACTTGCATTTCTGTGAAAGGCCCTGAGCATAGTAAATAGTCCTTTTCCATTATTTTCTCCCCTATTGTGTCTTGCAAGTAGGTACATGACCCATACTTGTGCAGATAAGGAGCCCCTTCGTGTACAGAGGATCCTTAAAAATTCATCTTTACTTTCGAATAGTGAACCTAGCTCCCCTCTACCCTCCTTGAATTTATCTATTGATTTGGGTGCGACACCATTGTCAAAGGAAAAGCATAGGAGAACATTGGACTTCTCCTCAAATACGTTAGAGGAAACACTAGTGGAAATGGAGGATCTCTCTCACTTACTCTCTAGACTCAATATCAAGTTCCCCACCTTTAAGGGACAAGCTTATGAGGATGCTGATGATCATGTGAGGAGATTCATCTGCCTATGCCGTGGACGAGGTCTGCAGAATAGAGAGGATGCTATGCTTGTACTCTTCCCATCCACATTGAAAGGCCTTGCTGACAAACGGTACAGTCAATATGCAGATGGCCAAATTGCTACATGGGAGGCTTTGAAGACGGCGTTCTCACAGACATTTCGACCAAGTGACTCCTCTGAAAGATCTCTAGATCAATTAGAGAACCTAAGGCTAAGATCAGGTGAATCCTTTCATGAACTTCACACTAGGACAAAAGCACTTGTTGCACGTCTGCCACATGCTCCTGGTGATTTCTTGGTTAAAAAATGGATAGAGAAAGCTTTGCCCAGGTCATCTTAGTAGAAGCTACGTGGGCCTCTTAGATTGGATGCAACCCTCAATGATTTTGTTGCAGCAACATCACACATTGAAGAAGTTACACAACATTTTGAAGGGGATACACAACCAAATTATGCTGCAGAAGTAGATCCTATTGGGCAACTGAGGAAAGAACTGGAGGCATTGAGAATGCAACAAAATCACCAAGAAGAGAAGGTATTGCCCAACTCTGTCCTGAATTAGAAGATTTGCAGACCACTCAAGATATAAGAAGGCAGATTTGGTGTACAATATGTAACAACACTGGGCATTCCAATACTAATTGTCCTAATAGGGTAAGTTGTCAATTTTTTGGAAAGGATGGTCATGAAGCTAGAGACTGTTACTACCTCAAGGGTACACAACAACGAGGTAACCCTCAAGCTTTGGATTCATATTATGCTAGTACTTCAAATGCGCCTAATAGAGAGGAGAATCATCCAACGAAGCCTAGTTATAATAGGCCATTGATGTGTTATCGTTGTGGTGAGTATGGCCATATGCAAAATAGGTGTTCCCTTTTAGAAGATGCACCCCCTTGTCAGCATTGTCCAAGGGCTACGGATCACTATACCAAAGATTGCCCAAGGAGCCACCCTCCTCTAATTCACATGATTGCAGTCTCCCGACTCCTTCTTGGCATGTTTTGCTCAAAAACTTTTGACCACGTCCTTACACACACTAAACTTTGAATTAGAGAGATCCTTCATATGTGTGTGCTCCTATATAGTTTGACAACAGTTAGTAGGCCCATGAGCTAACATAGCCCCTTGGTCTTCCTCCAATGAGTTTAAATAAGGTTTTTCAGAGCCATAACTAACACATAGAATTTTGTGACAACACTCTAGATGGCTTTTAGAGTTGAGCACTATTCATTGTTAATATCTCACACAATTATTCTAGTCTTTGTCTATTTAGAAAGCTTATTAGTCTATCAAAAGTTGGTTTCATTCTTTGATCAATTATCCGCATATTCTAAGAGCACCAAGTTTAGGAGTGAATATGTGTCTATATGCATACATCTAGTGAGCAAAATATTTAGTCTATCTCATAAGTATTCTTTCTTCCACTAGATTAAACAAAGTTAAGTGAACTAACTTGCATTCTCAAAGCCTCAAAGTATTCTTTATCGATGCAAAAAAATCTTGGCTTAGAATGCATATTGGTAGAGATTCAATCATTTCATTAAGCATAGATTTTGTGAACTTGCCTTTGAGGACACTATAGCTTCAAAGTTCCCCTTGAAAATTTTTGCAGTAGTGGTATTAGGGCTTTTCAACACATTCAAAGCATTTAGAAGGACCCTGAGAAGACTGTGACGGAATTTCAAGCAAACAATGTTGCTATATCAAGATCAAAGGCACACACCAAGCAAGGAGGAGCCTACTAGTGAAGAAGGAAGACATAAGCATCATCTATTCCTACATCTTGAAGAACATGAGTAAATATTCTATTATTATTCAGTTCCTCTGCATCAAAGGGATCTAGGAGAGTGCATTATAGCTTATCATGTTAAAGTATAGCAATTAAATCAACACATTTGACAACAATTATTATCATCCATGGGAGTTTAGGATCTCTAGCTATTTTATGGGAAAAGGATTATGTGATCTCATGAGTGGTTTAGATGCAAGAGCTAGATTAGGAGAGAATCCAACTCATGGTCAATTAAGGAAGATCAAAGAGTGGAATGAAAGGGATAAGAGATTCATCTTCATACTTTCATAGCACCTTAGGAATGCCATGATTTGGCATATAGAAGACTTAGATACTTCCATGAACGTATGGGAAACACTAGAGAGACTCTACTCCACCTCCACTAGAACTAGGAAGATTGAGTTGAAGAACGAGTCTAAAAAATTGAGGAAAAACCCCTATCAATAACATAAACGATGACATATTGATGATCAAAGAATTCATTGATGCATTATGCTCTATACGTTGTGACATAGATAATAATGACCAAGTTCCATATACGTTAAATTGGCTTAGGGATGATGAGAAGTGGAACCCTTTTAAAAAAATTGTGTATGTCAAAGATACTCTTCCATATTTTGAGGAGATTGTGGCAAGGATACTCTTCCATATTTCACACACATATAAAGAAAAAGCATGAAGAAGAAGGTAGAGCTGATCTTTATCTCATTGGTCTTTGTAAACATAAAGAATTCTAGTACCCTAATGAACCATGCATCTCTTTTAACTTGCTCCAACTTTATGCAAAAGAGTTGTTATCACAAACGGACATGTAGGGATTCAAACACAATGGACTTATTAGCTTGGAATTTTGAATGTGCTATCCGCATAGAATAAGTGGACATAGATGCACTTATGACTTGCTATGGTCACTCCTGTTGATTTTTTGTTTTTTGTTCTGTAGAATTGGTTACTCTAAAGAAGAAACAGACTTAATGGCTGTTGATCTTCATGTCCAAGCGCTCAATTGCTTCCATTGGTTACAATCAGAGTAACATTAAAGTTCATGAAAATGAAGACCGTTCGAGGTTAGATACGTGTATGTGCATGACTTTCAGTCTCGCAATTGTGCAAGTCGGGAGTCGGAAGAGACGTAGTCGGCAAATTTGATTAGAGCTCTGAAAATTGGGAATCCTGGATGCGTTCGGGAGCTGCTACATTTCCTACGTCAAAAGATTGACGTTTCCTTCGCTTTCCAACAATCGTGCACGTCGGGAGTTCGTGAGCTGCTATACTCGGTACGTCAAAAGGAGTTCCTCTCTCGGCTCGTGAAAAGGAGGATGGACTTATTACCTCTACAGTTTGAATGTGGTATTTGTTTGGATACGCCGAAGGTAGATGCAATAGTGACTTGCTGTTTACGCAAATGGTTGAAGCAGGAAAGCAGCACATCTGAGGGTCATTGCCCTTCATGGCGAAGCGCTCAGGTGCTTCCATTCATTGGGGTCTCACAGAAGGTGAAATGCCGTGGGGATGGAGAGAGTAACAATGAAGATGATCAGACGCCTGACTTCTCCTGCGCGATCTGTCACTTCCCACAGGCTGTGGATTCTGTTATTCTCAGCAGCACGCCTCCTTCCAAAGTGCTATTAAGTGCCGTGTTCCCTATTGTAAAACGGAATCATCAAGTGCCATCGCACATCCAAAGTTAGTTTCCATTGCTGACACGGAGGACGATCGTAACTCAGCTGCAATTCGTCCCCGTCACAGCGTGTTTTTCGGATCGCGCCCTCCGCCACCTTTCCCAGGAAGACATGCTGGAGCCCTTACGGCTGCTATTGGAGACTGTATAGTATCGACATCAAGAGTGAGGGATTGCGTTCTTCGACATTACACGCACAGACTCGCAGACGCTTAAAGAGCTCACAGAAGACGTGGATGCTAGATTTAGAACAGTGCTCAAGGATTCATGGTGGCCATGCTACAAATCTATTGTACAGACTGACTTCTTCCCCGTTAGGAGCACACGCCCATTGCGGGCCGGCAAGATTGCAAATATTATTTGTTATTATTATTTTCTTTGGCAAGGTTTTTTGTTCCCTTTCATTTTTCTTTGTTTCCGTGTCCCCTCCCTCTCCTTTTTGCTTTCATGTCAATGCATAGGATATCATCAATTGATATTAGTGTCATTCATAAATATGAGGATATGATCAATGAATATTATTGTCACTCATGAATATTGCTGTCCCTTCTCCCCTTTTCAATATTGGTGTCCCCTCTCCCCTCTTCAATGCCTGACCATTCAGTTTGATATGCAGCATCTTACGCCCTAGTAATATTTTCCATCACATAGTTCTACAGCCCTCCTTACACTTGGTAGGAGATAACATCCCAACAAGGTTGTACATTCCATCCGTTCTCTAATCTTATAGTAAAGATCGTATTGTACATCCATCCGCTCTCTAATCTTATTTTAATGATCGTATTACTGTAATGATATCTCACTATTACACTAATGTGCATTTCATCGGCTGTATAGTCTTATTGTGTTAGCATACACAAAGGCAACCACGTTTATCCTTAGAAACTAAAGAAAGAAGAATATTTGTCCAAGGTAACCCTCTCACTACTATAACTCTTATCTTCGAAAGCAAGGGTCACTCTTCTCCATATACCAATCATTCAAGTAAAGATTTTTGTTAGTGGAGGGGCTGGCATGGTGCTTGTCTATCCATTCTTTCATGTCTCTATTGTTTGTGTTCTCCTATGTTGTTTATTGATCTATTATTGATAATTCGATTGTAGAAGGGGTGATCTAGAATATGATTCCAATACTCCTTCTAGGGGAGTCCTTCCTTAGGGACATATACCGTGTGACATGAGTGTGCTCAAGGATCACTTGACAGAGAGAACACAGAGATAGACAAATTATAAGTACAAAAATGAGGAAAAGACAAATTTGCAAAGGTTGATAATAGTATAGAGTTCTACTCACTTTGGAAACAATTTGGGACAACACAACACAATGAAATGTGTGAAGAAATATGTCGCCTCTCAAACAACAACACACTCCAGACTAGAAGAGCTTTCCAAGAATAGTCACTTTCTTTTTCATGCGAACTACTACCTAACTCAAATGCCATAACTCTGTATACCCACCAAAGAGAGGCCTCTATTCATAGTGGAAAGACTTGCAACTGTGAGGAAAGAGTGACCAGGAAGTAGCTTGATTGAGAAACACTAGACAGAACCTCAATAATACGAGAAGACCAAAATGACAAGATGATTGAGTGAGTCCCCAGCCAGATGCAGTGATGATGTCGAGCAAGTATTGGAGGTGATGCATCCTAGAACAAGTATGCGTGTGATTATTGATGTATGCGTGTGAATCCTAACAAGAGTGGTGGAAGAGTGGACTAGAGTGGACTAGAGGACCGACTGAATTTTGGTATTGACAAAAAAGTGATTTTTAGCTCTCCAAAACTTAAGATGGCTTGCAGACTTCATGAATAGATTCCAACTTTCAATGGGAGCATTATTATCATCATGAATCAAAACTTCTTGAATCGGATAGTGAACTTGATTTCGAATCGTAAAACACAAAGGATCCTAGGAGATGGAGGAATTCATTCATTGCACGAATTCACGATTGCAAGCTTTCGTAAATGAATTCATTCATGTTTTGATGGACGAATTTATTCTTAGAAGAATTCTCAATTGCAAGCTTTGATGTACAAAATCGCTCAAGTTTTGATGGAAGGATTGATTCGAGTTTTGGTGGACGAATTCCGATTACGTGTTTTGATAGATGAATTCATTCTTTGGATGAATCCCGTGGCCACATTCAAAGAGAAAGGCAAGAAAATTTGAGGATTGAGGATTAGGAGATTGAGTCCTATGAAAATTCCTCTAGACTAAAAGCTCTATCAAATCCACTTCACACATGTGGTCCTTGGATTGTACAATTTTCTACGAGAATGTAGATAATATATGTATCATGCTTCCTAAGAACGGATTATCCTCTTTTAATAGTGAATATATACACTATGGATTAAGCATGAGCGGCTTCATAAATATAAGTATCCCCTCTCCCCTTTTCAATGCCTCACCATTCGGTTTTATATGTGTACATTCCATCCGCTATCAAGTCTTAATGTAACGACATCTAACTTTTGTTGTAATTTGATTATTATTCTCGTCAGGTTCGACACCAAGAAAAGATGCCAATTTAGAAGATTACTCTATGAGAAAAATTGAAATAAGCATCAAAATTATGCAAGAAGGCCATGTCCAACGTTGATTATTCTAACAAATGCACACGTAATATGAAAGGTCTCCAACATTCCTTGCGTATTGAAGTTATGTAATTTATTTATCTTATGGCAAAATGAGAACATGAAGATGCCATTTGAATAAACTATGCAAGGAGGTAAAATTACTACAAAGAGAGCCGCTCAATATAGAGGCGACATGGTTCATGAGCGTATAGAGAGATAGCGAAAACAAGCTTCATGATCTTATAGAGAGATAGCTAAAACAAGAAAAAAAAAAGGTAGAACACATTAATTTTTTCCTAATCTTTGTGCATGGATGCATCTATTGTAAAAGGATGCAACCTTATGTAGACTTGTTTCTTTCACAAATGAGATGCCACATTCAAAGATAATGGAATTGTTATATTCATATGTTAAATGGGGTGTTTGTAAGGAAAACAATGGGGATAGATGCATTAGTATGGCCATCTTTGTTATATCCTTGTGGTATGGCCATATTCAGGATTATCAAGCAGTCCTCTTGATTTGAGTCTTCTGTGTAGTTATTGAAGTCTCTTCGTCCCCTATTGCTTCCTTGATAGTTTGAATGGTTGTAATTGTGGTGGTAGCCATTGAAGTTGTTGTTCCTTCCTCTATGTGAGCTACCATCCAATGGTCCTCAATCATATAGATTGTTCAGGACCATCAGAGGAAAACTCAATTGGAGGTAATATATATGTTTTGACTTTCATAGTTGATTCTACAAGGAAGAACTGGCTCTCTTGTGTAAGACATAAATCACATGTATTTTATTTTTTCAAGAAGTTCAAGGTTATGGCTAGAAGAGAATGTGATAGGTACATCAAGTGTATTAGGTCTGATGGAGGTGGAGAATACTTCTCTCATGAGTTTTTTGATTTCTTGGAAACTAATGTTCTCAAAAGGCAAATCACATGGAGGTATACACTAGAAGGAAATGGTGTAGTAGAAAATAAGAATATGTATTTTGCAGAATGTGTCACGGCAATCATGAAAAAGATATTTTTGCCTAATTGTTATCTGGCTAATGTAGCAATCACAACTATTTACAGCATAAACATAGCTCCCACATCATGGATACATGCTACTGCACTTTCTAAGATTCTTACAAAAGAAAGCCATATGTTTCACACATGAGAGTCTTTGGTGTTCCTTGTTATGTCTGCACTCCAAAGGAATTATGGGCCAAGCTTGATGATAGTGAGAAAGATGTGTCTTTATAGGATATGCAGGTGAGAAAAATGGTTCTAGGTGTTATAACTCTACAAAAGGAAACAAAAGTATCAAGATATATCCGATTTGATGAATTGTTACCTTGTTAGAAACTCCATATCTAATAATGTTACGAACTAGAAAACATAATGGTTGGCAAGCACTTTATTCCCAAACTCCATACCTCACATGGAAATTGGGCATAAATTTCATGTGATGTATCAACTAGATGCTGTCTTTGCGGCTTAGCTCTATTGAGGTTACCCTTTAGAGGCTCAAAATGATGTGGGGGAGAACCCTCAAAGGGTTGAGCTTCAAGATTTGTCTTTTTCTACTTTCATTATAGAAGACTCCTCAAGTTTACATGCCTTCCCGTTTGAATATGGGTAAGGAATGTGGGGTGGTAGGCTTCAGAAATCTCACCACCTTTCATATTCCCGTTGGCTTTTGTACATAATAAGTTGAAAATAATCATACGAGACTGCTTGTAAGCAAGAAACAATTATTTGAGATGGAATACGTGAAGAATTTAGATGCTTTAGTTCACCCTTATGAATGAAGTCAATGGAATGTTAGAAGAATTGTGATGATTGGCATGTCTTTCGACTTATTGTTTCATTGGAGAGGAGTGCGAAGAAGATGATATGAAGCCTCATCAAGGGGCCAAGGTAGTCTTGTATTTGAAAAATAAAAACGATGACGCCTATTACTACTAGTTAGCATGATAGGTTCCCTAGAATTAGACTATGGGAAAAGCCACTTGAGGGTAGAGGTTGATGTTTTTTTTTAGGATGAGGTGGATGAATCCCAATGTGCATTTCCTCATAATTACCTTGGCCACCTAAAATGAGATATTTTTCATGTTGGGGTTAGGGAATTGTTGGCTTTCCAACTTTGCTAGCCATAAAGAGTGGATTATCTTCCATGGGAAATGATCCCTTCTAACTATGGGTACAAAATGGCTTCTTGCATCCCTGATTGCCAAAGAATCTTGCAATGATATCTTTTACATTTTCTACTTTTGCAAACACAAAAAACTTATAGAAACATCAAACATGTGTTAGATGGGGGGGTATGACTTCTCCATAAGAAACATGTGGTGTGTTTCTCTAATATCATACTTATCTATGGAGGATTCGCCTCAATATACCCTAAATTTTTGAGACCTTCCAAAGCCCACTCTCGAAGCTTAAAACATATTGTAACTTGAAGCATTTGGTTTGATGTCTGAATAGTCACACATGGTTATCTCGCCTTGTGACAATGACTACCATTGCATGCATAAGACAACTTAAGTTTAAGTACCAATCAGCGCAACTCAACCATGTTGTTACACTCTCATAGGAATTATTTAAGATAATGAGCCTTGAGGCTATTACTATGAATACGTGTGTAGGGGTTGTGACCCAAACGTGTGTCACATACTGTAGTGTTTCCTCAATCACAATATACTGCCAATCACAACCTTGTGATCACTCAAGAATAGTGGAAGAAGAAAAAGAGAACTTGCACAAGATAAGGGAAAATTTGGGGCAGAAGAGTAGAAACGATATGAGATAGAGAAAGAGAAACTTTGATATTATGGATGTGAATCACGCGATACAATAGCTTTGGAAAATAGCTTTTTGAAGAAGCCTATATGCATATGCATACACAAATGCATATGCATACACACAAATGCATATGCATACACACATGCATATGCATACACACATGCATATGCATACACACATGCATACAAACATGCATATGCATACACACATTCATGCATATGCATACACACAATCATATGCATACACACATACATATGCATACACAAATGCATATGCATACACATAAATGCATATGCATACACAAATGTATATGCATACACTCAAATGCATATGCATACACACATGCATATACATACACACATGCATATACATACACACATGCATATGCATACACACATACATGCATACACACATACATGCATACACACATACATGCATACACAAGCATATGCATACACACAAATGCATATGCATACAAACATGCATATGCATACACACATGCATATACATACACACATGCATATACATACGCACATGCATATGCATACACACATGCATATGCATACACACATACATGCATACACACATACATGCATACCCACATGCATACACACATGCATACACACATGCATACACAATCATATGCATACACAGATGCATGCATACACACATGCATGCACGCACACATGCATGCATACACACAAATGCATATGCATACACAAATGCATGTGCACACACACAAATGCATATGCATACAAATATGCATATGCATACAAACATGCATATGCATACACACATGCATATACATACACACATGCATATGCATATACACATGCATATACATACACACATGCATATACATACACACATGCATATGCATACACACATACACATACACACATACATGCATATACACATGCATACACAATCATATGCATACACACATGCATACACAATCATATGCATACACACATGCATGCATACACACAAATGCATATGCATACACACATGCATACACACATGCATACACAAGCATATGCATACACACAAATGCATATGCATACACACATGCATATACATACACACATGCATATGCATACACACATACATGCATACACACATACACATATACACACATGCATGCATAGAAACATGCATACACACATGCATACACAATCATATGCATACACACATGCATGCATATAAACATGCATACACAATCATATGCATACACACATGCATGCATACACACAAATGCATATGCATACACAAATGCATATGCATACACACAAATGGATACGGTTGGAACGTCGCATTTAGGTAGCAGCAGATACGAGAGTATGCACTACCAATTTGTAAGTATCATGTTAATTATTGAATTTGTTTGTGTTCAACACATCATGTATGTTCATGTAACATTTTGCATATTTATTATAGGAGTCGGTAGTGGGTCGTCCTCCGACGCAAACCGAAAAATCTGTCGGATATCATCATGGATTGACTGCACTATTGCAAGATTTAGAGGGACAAGGTGCAATCATTTCATGGGAGAATATTCTATGATTAGGTAAACTTATAGCTTGGTTTCATATTTTTAGTTGTTGTTTATAAATGTCATATCAATTTGTCTCATTTTACACATGCTTTGTTGCAGGATTGAAGGTGTAAATGTTTTGATCCCCTTACGTATATGCTTTGCCACAATTTTGTATTACACTCCTATGTGGCAAGGTGTACTATAATTTTGTATTCGATTCCTATATGGAAGTGCTTTTTCACATTGCCACAATTTTGTATTACACTCTTATGTGGCAATGGTATACCATAATTTTGTATTCTCACACTCTTGTACATCTTTCATTTATGAAATATACAACTTTTTGTACATGATTCATGGTTCATTGTTTCTCATATAAAATCATGTTTTGGATGTCATTAGAGTACATAACACATGTACTCGGTTTAAAGTTGGGTAGAGTGTATTGTCTTTTGCTAAACAACATCATGTTGTTTCAATAGACAACACATTGCCCAAAAACAATTTGTGCAGATATGGTCGTCGGTATGGGCATTGGTACACCTAGTGGAATCGTCGGTAAGGGCGTTGGTACGCTCATACCGACGTTTATACCGATGCTCATACCGATCTTTATACCGATGACTATACCGACGTTATCTTTCTGACGCCCATACCAACCCCAACACTGACGTCGCGGAAAAATTACGCCCCTTCAATTTCCTCGGTAGTAGCCTCCGTATACCCTCGATGTGTTGTAGTGAAAAATGGATAGAAAAAGCTATGCCCAGGTCACCTCAGCAGAAGCTACATGAGTCTCTTAGATTGGATGATGCAACCCTTAATGATTTTGTTGCAGCGGCATCACACATTGAAGAAGCAAGGGAACATTTTGAAGGGGATACCCAACCAAATTATGCATCAGAACTAGACCCTATTGGTAAACTAAGGGAAGAATTGGAGGCATTGAGAATGCAACAAAATCACCAAGAAGAGAATGTCTTGCCACCTCCGCCGCATTGCATTGACAATGAAGTATCCCAACTTCGTCACGAGTTAGAAGATTTGAGGACCACTCAGGATATAAGAAGGCCGATTTGGTGTACAATATGTAACAACAGTGGACATTCCAGTGCTAAATGTCCTAACACGGTAAGTTGTCCATTTTGTGGAAAGGATGGCCATGAAGCTAGAGACCGTTACTACCTCAAGGGTACACAACAACAAGATAACCCTCAAGCTCTATATTCATATTATGCTAGTACTTCAACTGCACCTAATAGAGAAGAGAATCGTCCAACAAAGCCTAGATATAATAGGCCATTGATGTGTTATCACTGTGGTGAGTATGGCCATATGCAAAATAGGTGTTCCCTTCCATAGGATGCACCTCCTTGTCAGCATTGTCTAGAGGCTAAGGATCACTATACCAAAGATTTCCCAAGAAGCCGCCCTGCTCCAATTCACATGATTGTAGTCTCCCCACAAGTAGAAGGTATGACCACTCAATCTTATGTTGTTTCATCTTCTTCAATGCCCATGATGACTAGAGCTAGACAAGTGGTAGCAACCTGTAGAGAGGAACAACAAGGACTCCAAGATAGGGAGGAGGATAAGAATAGGGGATGGAAGGGCCAAGTAGACATTGAAGGAGCTTATGAAAGTATGACTACTTCACTAAGGGAGCCACCAACAAGTCTGCAAGAAGACACACATATGGTAAACATTGAGCAGATCTTGAAAGGTATTCATCACAAGGTTAGTCTATATGAACTCATAAATATGGATCCCACCACTCCACCCACACCTCTCACACCACCCACCACCTCCCACCACTCCATCCACCCTTCCCACACAACCCAAAGCCTCCCACCACTCCACCCACACCTCCCACACCACCCACAACCTCCCACCACTCGACCCACACCTCCCTCACCACCCACAACCTCCCACCACTCCTTCCACATCTCCAACACCTCGTGCACCACCCACAACCTCCCACCACTCCACCCACACCTCCCACACCACCCACAACCTCCCACCACTCCACCCACACCACCCACAACCTCCCACCACTCCAACCACACCTACCACACCACCCACAACCTCCCACCACTCCACCCACACCTCCCACTCCACCCACACCTCCCACACCACCCACAACCTCCCACCACTCCACCCACACCTCCCGCACCACCCACAACCTCCAACCACTCCACCCACACCTCCCACACCATCCACAACCTCCCACCACTGCACCCACACCTCCCACTCCACCCACACCTCCCACACCACCCATGACCTCCCAAAAGATTAGTCAAAAGGAGTTCCTCTCTCGGCTCGTCAAAAGGAGGATGGTCTTATTACCTCTACAGTTTGAATGTGGTACTTGTTTGGATACGCCGAAGGTAGATGCAATAGTGACTTGCTCTGGTCACCTGTACTGTTGGTTCTGTTTACGCAAATGGTTGAAGCAGGAAAGCAGCACATCTGAGGGTCATTGCCCTTCATGGCGAAGCGCTCAGGTGCTTCCATTGATTGGGGTCGCACAGAAGGTGAAATGCCGTGGGGATGGAGAGAGTAACAATGAAGATGATCAGACGCCTGACTTCTCCTGCGCGATCTGTCGCCTCCCACAGGCTGTGGATTCTGTTATTCTCAATGAGTGTGGCCATTTGAACTGCTGGACGTGCTTTCAGCAGCACTGCCGGGAGGCCTCCTTCCAAAGTGCTATTAAGTGCCGTGTTCCCTATTGTAAAACGGAATCATCAAGTGCACACCATATCCACATCCAAAGTTAGCTTCCATTCCTGACAAGGAGGACGATCGTAACTCAGCTGCAATTCGTCCCCGTCACAGCGTGTTTTTCGGATCGCGCCCTCCGCCACCTTTCCGACGATGACATGCTGGAGACTGTATAGTATCGACATCAAGAGTGAGGGATTGCGTTCTTCGACATTACACGCACAGACTCGCAAACGCTTAAAGAGCTCACAGAAGACGTGGATGCTAGATTTAGAACAGTGCTACAAATCTATTGTACAGACGGACTTCTTCCCCGTTAGGAGCACACGCCCATTCCGGGCCGGCAAGATTGCAAATATTATTTATTATTATTATTTTCTTTGCAAGTTTTTTTGTTGCCTTTCATTTTTCTTTGTTTCCGTGTCCCTTCCCTCTCCTTTTTGCTTTCATGTTAATGCATAGGATATCATCAATTGATATTAGTGTCATTCATAAATATGAGGATATGATCAATGAATATTATTGTCCCTTCTCCCCTTTTCAATATTGGTGTCCCCTCGTCAATGCCTGACCATTCAGTTTGATATGCAGCATCTTACGCCCTAGTAATATTTTCCATCATATAATTCTACAGCCATTAATGAGATGGCCCTCCTCACACTTGGTAGGAGATAACATCCCAACAACGTTATACATTCCATCCGTTCTCTAATCTTATAGTAAAGATCGTATTGTACATCCATCCGCTCTCTAATCTTATTTTAATGATCGTATTACTGTAATGATATCTCACTATTACACTAATGTGCATTTCATCGGCTGTATAGTCTTATTGTGTTAGCATACACAAAGGCAACCACGTTTATCCTTAGAAACTAAAGAAAGAAGAACATTTTTCCAAGGTAACCCTCTCACTACTATAACTCTTATCTTCGAAAGCAAGGGTCACTCTTCTCCATATACCAATCATTCAAGTAAAGATTTTTGTTAGTGGAGGGGCTAGCATGGTGCTTGTCTATCCATTCTTTCATGTCTCTATTGTTTGTGTTCTCCTATGTTGTTTATTGATCTATTATTGATTATTCGATGGTAGAAGGGGTGATCTAGAATATGATTCCAGTACTCCTTCTAGGGGAGTCCTTCCTTAGGGATGTATAACGTGTGACATGAGTGTGCTCAAGGATCACTTGACAGAAAGAACACAAAGATAGACAAATTATAAGTACAAAAATGAGGAAAAGACAAATTTGCAAAGGTTGATAATAGTATAGAGTTCTACTCACTTTGGAAACAATTTGGGACAACACAACACAATGAAATGTGTGAAGAAATATGTCGCCTCTCAAACAACAACACATTCCACACTAGAAGAGCTTTCCAAGAATAGTCACTTTCTTTTTCATGCCAACTACTACCTAACTCAAATGCCATAAATCTGTATACCCACCAAAGAGAGGCCTCTATTCATAGTGGAAAGACTTGCAACTGTGAGGAAAGAGTGACCAGGAAGTAGCTTGATTGAGAAAACACTAGATACAACCTCAATAATACGAGAAGACCAAAATGACAAGATGATTGAGAGTCACCACTCAGATGCAGTGATGATGTCGAGCAAGTATTGGAGGTGATGCATCCTAGAACAAGTATGCGTGTGATTATTGATGTATGCGTGTGAATCCTAACAAGAGTGGTGGAAGAGTGGACGAGAGTAGTGGACTGAATTTTGGTATTGACAAAAAAGTGATTTTTAGCTTAAGATAGCTTGCAGACTTCATGAATAGATTCCAACTTTCAATGGGAGCATTATTATCATCATGAATCAAAACTCCATTTTGAACTTCCAATAGCTTCTTGAATCGGATAGTGAACTTGATTTCGAATCGTAAAACACAAAGGATCCTAGGAGATGGAGGAATTCATTCATTGCACGAATTCACGATTGCAAGCTTTCGTAAATGAATTCATTCATGTTTTGATGGACGAATTTATTCTTAGAAGAATTCTCAATTGCAAGCTTTGATGAACAAAATCGCTCAAGTTTTGATGGAAGGATTGATTCGCGTTTTGTTGGACGAATTCCGATTACGTGTTTTGATGGATGAATTCATTCTTTGGATGAATCCCGTGGCCACATTCAAAGAGAAAGGCAAGAAAATTTGAGGATTGAGGATTAGGAGATTGAGTCCTATGAAAATTCCTCTAGACTAAAAGCTCTATCAAATCCACTTCACACATGTGGTCCTTGGATTGTACAATTTTCTACGAGAATGTAGATAATATATGGATCATGCTTCCTAAGAACGGATTATCCTCTTTTAATAGTGAATATATACACTATGGATTAAGCATGAGTGGCTTCATAAATATAAGCATCCCCTCTCCCCTTTTCAATGCCTCACCATTCGGTTTTATATGTGTACATTCCATCCGCTATCAAGTCTTAATGTAACGACATCTAACTTTTGTTGTAATTTGATTATTACTCTCGTCAGGTTCGACACCAAGCAAAGATGCCAAATTAAAAGCTTAGTCTATGAGAAAAATTGAAATAAGCATCAAAATTATGCAAGAAGGCCATGTCCAACGTTGATTAGTCTAACAAATGCACTCGTAATATGAAAGGTCTCCAACATTCCTTGCGTATTGAAGTTATGTAATTTATTTATCTTATGGAAAAATGAGAACATGAAGATGCCATTTGAATAAACTATGCAAGGAGGTAAAATTACTACAAAGAGAGCCGCTCAACATAGAGGCGACATGGTTCATGAGCGTATAGAGAGATAGCGAAAACAAGCTTCATGATCTTATAGAGAGATAGCTAAAACAAGGAAAAAAAAAGGTAGAACACATTACTTTTTTAGTAATCTTTGTGCATGGATGCATCTATTGTAAAAGGATGCAACCTTATGCAGACTTGTTTCTTTCACAAATGAGATGCCACATTCAAAGATAATGGAATTGTTATATTCATATTTTAAATGGGGTATTTGTGAGAAAAACAATGGGTATAGATGCATTAGTATGGCCATATTTGTTATATCCTTGTGGTATGGCCATATTCATGATTAGCAAGGAGTCCTCTTGATTTGAGTCTTCTGTGTAGTTATTGAAGTCTCTTCGTCCCCTATTGCTTCCTTGATAGTTGGAATGGTTGTAATTGTGGTGGTAGCCATTGAAGTTTTTGTTCCTTCCTCTATGTGAGCTACCATCCAGTGGTCCTCAATCATATAGATTGTTGGGGACTTCTCTCATGAGTTTTTTGATTCCTTGGAAACTAATGTTCTCAAAAGGCAAATCACATGGAGGTATACACTAGAAGGAAATGGTGTAGTAGAAAATAAGAATATGTATTTTGCAAAACGTGTCAGGGCAATCATAAAAAATATATTTTTGCCTAATTGTTATCCGGCTAATGTAGCAATCACAACTATTTACAGCATGAACATAGCTCCCACATCATGGATACATGCTACTGCACTTTCTAAGATTCTTACAAAAGAAATCCATATGTTTCACGCATGAGAGTCTTTGGTGCTCCTTGTTATGTCTTCACTCCAAAGGAATTATGGGCCAAGCTTGATGATAGTGAGAAAGATGTGTCTTTATAGGATATGCAGGTGAGAAAAATGGTTCTAGGTGTTATAACCCTACAAAAGGAAAGAAAAGTATCAAGATATATCCGATTTGATGAATTGTTACCTTTTTAGAAACTCCATATCTAATAATGTTACGAACTAGAAACCATAATGGTTGGCAAGCACTTTATTCCCGAACTTGAGATGGAATACGTGAAGAATTTAGATGCTTTAGTTCACCCTTATGAATGAACTCAATGGAATATTAGAAAAATTTTGATGATTGCCATGCCTCTCGACTTATTGTTTCATTGCAGAGGAGTGCGAAGAACATGATATGAAGCCTCATCAAGGGGCCAAGGTAGTCTTGTATTTGAAAAATAAAAACGATGATGCCTATTACTACTAGTTAGCATGCTAGGTTCCCTAGAACTCGACTATGGGAAAAGCCACTTGAGGGTAGAGGTTCATGTATTTTTTTAGGATGACGTGGATGAATCCCAATGTGCATTTCCTCATAATTACCTTGGCCACCTAAAATGAGATATTTTTCATGTTGGGGTTAGGGAATTGTTGGGTTTCCAACTTTTCTAGCAATAAAGAGTGGATTATCTTCCATGGGAAATGATCCCTTCTATGGGTGCAAAATGGCTTCTTGCATCCCTGATTGCCAAAGAAAGTTGCAATGATATCTTTTACATTTTCTACTTTTGCAGACACAAAAAACTTATAGAAACATCAAACATGTGTTAGATGGGGGGGTATGACTTCTCCATAAGAAACATGTGGTGTGTTTCTCTAATATCGTACTTATCTATGGAGGATTCGCCTCAATGTACCCTGAATTTTTGAGACCTTCCAAAGCCCACTCTCGAAGGTTAAAACATATTGTAACTTGAAGCATTTGGTTTGATGTCTGAATAGTGACACATGGTCATCTCGCCTTGTGACAATGACTACCATAGCATGCATAAGCCAACTTAAGTTTAAGTACCAATCAGCGCAACTTAATCATGTTGTTACACTCTCATAGGAATTATTTAAGATAATGAGCCTTGAGGCTATTACTATGAATACGTGTGTAGAGGTTGTGACCCAAAAGTGTGTCGCATACTGTAGTGTTTCCTCAATCACAATATATTGCCAATCACAACCTTGTGATCACTCAAGAATAGTGGAAGAAGAAAAAGAGAACTTGCACAAGATAAGGGAAAATTTGGGGCACAAGAGTAGAAAAGATATGAGTTAGAGAAAGATAAATTTTGATATTATGGATGTAAATCACGTGATACAATAGCTTTGGAAAATAGCTTCTTGAAGAAGCCTATATGCATATGCATACACACAAATGCATATGCATACACACATGCATACAAACATGCATATGCATACACACATGCATGCATATGCATACACACAATCATATGCATACACACATACATATGCATACACAAATGCATATGCATACACATAAATGCATATGCATACACAAATGCATATGCATACACACAAATGCATATGCATACACACAAATGCATATGCATACATACATGCATATAGATACACACATGCATATACATACACACATGCATATGCATACACACATACATGCATACACACATACATGCATACACACATACATGCATACACAAGCATATGCATACACACAAATGCATATGCATACAAACATGCATATGCATACACACATGCATATACAAACACACATGCATATACATACACACATGCATATGCATACACATATACATGCATACACACATACATGCATACCCACATGCATACACACATGCATACACAATCATATGCATACACACATGCATGCATACACACATGCATGCATACACACATGCATGCACACACACATGCATGCATACACACAAATGCATATGCATACACAAATGCATATGCATACACAAATGCATATGCATACACACAAATGCATATGCATACAAACATGCATATGCATACAAACATGCATATGCATACACACATGCATATACATACACACATGCATGTGCATACACACATGCATATACATACACACATGCATATACATACACACATGCATATGCATACACACATACACATACACACATACATGCATATACACATGCATACACACATGCATACACAATAATATGGGTTCCTGAAATATACAACTTTTTGTACATGATTCATGGTTCATTTTTGCTCATATAAAATCATGTTTTGGTTGTCATTAGAGTACATAACACATGTGCTCGGTTTAAAGTTGGGTAGAGTGTATTGTCTTTTGCTAAACAACATCATGTTGTTGCAATAGACAACACACTGCCCAAAAACAATTTGTGTAGATATGGTTGTCGGTATGGTCCTCGGTACACCTAGTGGAATCGTCGGTATGGGCGTCGGTATGCCCAGTACAGTCGTCGGTATGAGCGTCGGAATAAATGTCGGTACTACCGACGCTCATACCGACGTTTATACCGATGCTCATACCGATGTTTATACCGATGACTATACCGACGTTATCTTCCCGACGCCCATACCGACTCCAACAGTGACGTCGCAGAAAAATTACGCCCCTTCAGTTTCCTTGGTAGCAGCCTTGGTATACCCTCGATGTGTTGTAGTGAAAAATGGATAGAAAAAGTTATGCCTAGGTCACCTCAGCCAAGAAGAGAATGTCTTGCCACCTCTGCCGCATTGCACTGACGATGAAGTAACCCAACTTCATCACGAGTTAGAAGATTTGAGGACCACTCAGGATATAAGAAGGCAGATTTGGTGTACAATGTAACAGTAGACATTCCAATGCTAAATGAGCTAACACGGTAAGTTGTCCATTTTGTGGAAAGGATGGCTATGAAGCTAGAGACCATTACTACCTCAAGGGTACGCAAAAATGAGATAACCCTCAAGCTCTAGATTCATATTATGCTAGTACTTCAACTGCACCTTATAGAGAAGAGAATCATCCAACAAAGCCTAGATATAATAGGCCATTGATGTGTTATCACTGTGGTGAGTATGGCCATATGCAAAATAGGTGTTCCCTTCCATAGGATGCACCTCCTTGTCAGCATTGTGTAGAGGCTAAGGATCACTATACCAAAGATTGCCCAAGAAGCCGCCCTACTCCAATTCACATGATTGTAGTCTCCCCACAAGTAGAAGGTATGACCACTCAATCTTATGCTGTTTCATCTTCTTCAATGCCCATGATGACTAGAGCTAGACAAGTGGTAGCAACCTGTAGAGAGGAACAACAAGGACTCCAAGATAGGGAGGACGATAAGAATAGGGGATGGAAGGGCCAAGTAGACATTGAAGGAGCTTATGAAAGTATGACTACTTCACTAAGGGAGCCACCAAAAAGTCTGCAAGAAGACACACATATGGTAAACATTAAGCAGATCTTGAAAGGTATTCATCACAAGGTTAGTCTATATGAACTCATAAATATGGATCCCACCACTCCACCCACACCTCTCACACCACCCACCACCTCCCACCACTCAATCCACCCTTCCCACACAACCCACAACCTCCCACCACTCCACCCACACCTCCCACACCTCCCACACCACCCACAACCTCCCACCACTCCACCCACACCTCCCACACCACCCACAACCTCCCACCACTCCACCCACACCTCCAACACCTCGTGCACCACCCACAACCTCCCACCACTCCACCCACACCTTCCACACCACCCACAACCTCCCACCACTCCACCCACACCTCCCACACCACCCACAACCTCCCACCACTCCACCCACACCTCCCACACCACCCACAACCTCCCACCACTCCACCCACACCTCCCACTCCACCCACACCTCCCACACCACCCACAACCTCCCACCACTCCACCCACACCTCCCACACCACCCACAACCTCAAACCACTCCACCCACACCTCCCACACCACCCACAACCTCCCACCACTGCACCCATACCTCCCAGTCCACCCACACCTCCCACACCACCCATGACCTCCCACCACTCCACCCACCCAGAACCTCCCTCCACTCCACCCACACCACCCACAACCTCCCACCACTCCACCCACACCTCCCACAACCTCCCACCACTCCACCCACACCTCCCACAACCTCCCACCACTCTATCCATACCTCCCACACCACTCACCACCTCCCACCACTCCACCCACACCTCGCGCACCACCCACAACCCCCCTCCACTCCAACCACACCACCCACCATAGATCCCACTCAAGATGTAAGGGTCAAAAGCTACTACAAAAAAATTATGTGAAGGATGTGCTTCTAAGGATCATTCCAATATCACGGGTAGCACATAATGAGGATCTCAGCTTACATTCAAAAGTGACAGTAAAAAGTGTAAGTGGTAAAAGTGTAAGAGGATAAATGACTATTGCCGTGACGACTTCCTATTTTTGAGGATCCAATTTAGAACTGGTGGCATATTTGATCTACCCCTCCAATTTGGGGCAATCAATCAGCGGATGATCAGTGGACGTGAGGAATCGGCAAGGCCCTCTTGGCCTATTGGAGCCTATAAAAGCAATGGACTTGTAATCATTTGGGATATATACCAACACGTATAGAGCTTATTTCTGGCATCCCTTTTGGTCCTCTCTTTGCACTGTGTGGCTACAAGCCTATTGTAGGAAGTCACTCTGTGGTGAGGATACAGAGCGTGGGCTTCCCAGTGGAGGGCAAATAGCACTATAGTGTAAAGAATTGGCTTGGTTTTGTCATTCAGTTTGAGTCAGTGGTATTTCCATGCTCTTCCATTAGAGCAATTCTTCATACCTTTGTACTGATCACTGCAAGTCTTCATTTAGTTGTGTTCATTTTATTGGACGAATCTCTTGTATTGATTCCGTTTTGTTCTAGATTGACATGTTAGCACAAAGCATCAGCTTTTGTAGCATTTCCTTTGCCTACATTGTAATCATCTATTCGAATTAAGGAGTAGTTTGGTCTTCCACAATTGTCATTTTCATTAATCATTTCCCTAAGTATTTACAATTCCATTCATTTATTGTTATCTGCCTGCTCAGAGAAGTGTTAAAGGGTATATTTCCCTAAGGAGAACCTCCCTTGAGTAGGCAAACTAATGGAGTGCATGGTGCATGCTCCTGTTAAAAGTAGATACCCTAGTAACTGCTCTACAGTTTGGCACGCCCGGTGGGACACATGCATTTCTGTGAGAGGCCCTGAGCATAATAAGTAGTCATTTTCCATTATTTTTTTCCCTATTGCATCTTGCAAGTAGGTACATGACCCAACAGGAGTAGATAAGGAGCCTCTTCGTGTATGAAGGAGCCTTAAAAAGTCAGCCATATCTTCAAATAGTGAACCAACATCCCCTTTACCTCCTTTGAATTTATGCATTGATTTGGGTGTGACTCCACTCTCAAAAGAAAAGCATAGGAGAACATTAGACTTCTCCTCAGATACATCAAAGGAAACACCAGCGCAAATGGAGGATCTCTCCCATTTACTCTCCAGAATCAATATCAAGTTCCCTACCTTCAAGGGACAACCTAATGAGGATGCTCATGATCATGTGAGGAGATTTATCTCCTTATGCCATGGACGAGGTTTGCAGAATAGAGAGGATGCAATGCTGATACTCTTCCCATCCACATTGGAAGGCCTTGTTGACAAATGGTACATTCAATATGCAGATGGCCATTTTGCTACATGGGAGGCTCTGAAGACGGCATTCTCACAAACATTCCGTCCAAGCGACTCCTTGGAAAGAGCTCCAGATCAACTAGAGAACCTAAGGCTAAGATCAGGTGAATCCTTTCACGAAATTCACACTAGAACAAAAGCACTTGTTGTACATCTACCACATGCTCCAGGTGATTTTTTGGTTAAGAAATGGATAGAAAAAGCTCTACCCAAGTCATCTCAGCAGAAGCTCCATGAGTCTCTGAGATTGGATGCAACCCTTAATGATTTTCTTGCAGCAGCATCACACATTGAAGAAGCTAGGCAACATTTTGAAGGGGAAACACAACCAAATTATGCACCAGAACTAGACCCTATTGGGCAACTGAGGAAATAAGTGCAGGCATTGATAATGCAACAAAATCACCAAGAAGAGAAGGTCTTGCTAAATTCGCCATGAGTTAGAAGATTTGCAGACCACTTAGGATATAAGAAGGAAAATTTGGTGTACAATATGTAACAACAATGGACATTCCAATGCTAATTGTCGTAACAGAGTAAGGTTTCAATTGTGTGGAAAGGATGGGCATGAAGCTAGAGACTGTTACTACCTCAAGGGTACACAACAACGAGGTAACCCTCAAGCTCTGGATTCATATTATGCTAGTACTTCAAATGCACCTAATAGAGAGGAGTCCAACGAAGCCTAGATATAATAGGCCTTTGATGTGTTATCGTTGTGGTTAGTATGGCC
Organism: Ceratopteris richardii; assembly: GCA_020310875.1. Classification (NCBI taxonomy): domain Eukaryota; kingdom Viridiplantae; phylum Streptophyta; class Polypodiopsida; order Polypodiales; family Pteridaceae; genus Ceratopteris; species Ceratopteris richardii. Next base: position 29,974,655 of record CM035424.1, on the reverse strand, counting down.
ATATGCAAAATAGGTGTTCCCTTCCAAAAGATGCACCTCCTTGTCAGCATTGTCTAGAGGCTAAGGATCACTATACCAAAGATTGCCCAAGAAGCCACCTCGCTCCAATTCATATGATTGCAGTCACCCCACAAGTAGAAGATATGACCATTCAGGCTTATGTTGTTTCATCTTCTTGAATGCCCATGATGACTAGAGCTAGACAAGCAGCAGCAACCCATAGAGAGGAACAAGAAGGACTCCAGGATAAAGAGGAGGAAAACAAGGTTGGGTGGAAGGACCAAGCAAATATTGAAGGAGCTTTTGAAAGGATGGCTACTTCACTAAAGGACCAACCCACAAGTCTGCAAGAAGACATACCTGTGGTAGTAGATCTTGAAAGGTATTCATCATAAGGTTAGTCTGTATGAACTCACAAAGACGGATTCAGAAATAAGGATTGACTTATTAAAGATTATACACTCTTCTCACTTGACCCAACCACCTAGCATAGATGGCTTCATGGTTGATTTTCCCCCTGCACCCCTGGCGGACTACCAAAGCTCAAGGTTATCTGTTTTTATAAAGGATGAAGCTCTCACAGGTGTGATCATAGATGGAGGCTCTGGCATCAATTTGATGCCAGATTTCACAATGGAGAAACTGAATTTGCACCCCACCAAGATGGCACCGTTCACTGTTACACTAGCGGATCAACATAGGGTTGCACCATTGGGCATTATTGAAAAGGTACTGATGATAGTACAGGGTAGTCACTTTGTTCTAGATTTTATTGTTATTGCACTTCCACAGGAGACTTCTTACCCATTACTCCTCGGGCGGCCTTGGCTAAGGCAAGCAAAATCTTTGCAAGATTGGGGGAAAAACAAACTATGGATTTCAACAAGCACCAATAGCCAACTGCAACTACATTTGGAAGAAGGATTCGACTCAGGAAAAACTATTGGGTATACTGTGGACACTAAGGTAATGCCCTCTTTACCCCAAGAGATGATACATTATTGAATTGGATGATGGAAAGTACAATGTTGCATGGTGGAAATCAATGAAATAGAGGAAGAAGTTGCAGAGGAAGGAGTTGCACAAAAGGGCCATGAAGTTCACAAGGAATTAGAGAATGAGAGTTTGCACTTGAGTCCAAACATTGAACGGGCAACAACTCGAGATGTATCAGGGAACAAAAGTTATGAGCGTGAATGCAGAGAAGATCTCCCCTTTTCACATATAACTCAACGATGGACCAGAGAACATATTGCAGAGTATAAGCTAAATTCCACTCTTGCATACAGTGGAGATGATTTCTCAAGTAAGACCAGTCCTGAAACACTTGTTCAAGAGGTAAATCTAGGAGATGAAGAGAATCCTCAAGTAGTCCACTTGGCCTCTTGGCTATGGCATTATCCCCCTTTACTACAGAAGGTAACTTCTTTACTTTTTGCCTACAAAAATGTCTTCGCATGGTCCTACAAAGATCTAATAGGGATACCAGAGGAGCTTGCATTACATCGGATACCCTTAATTAAGGGAGCTTCACCAGCAAGAAGTAGGCCATATCGACTCAATCCAAAGTATCCAGAGGCAGTAAAATTGGAAATTACAAAACTAGAAGAAGTAGGTATAATTGTTCCAATAGAACGTTCCAGGTGGCTTTCTTCTATGGTTATTGTACCCAAGAAAAATAGTGGAAAAATAAGAGTCTGTGTTCATTTTGGTGCCTTCAATAAGGTAACTGTTCAAGATGGATTTCCTCAACCCTTCATAGAGCAAGTACTTGAGGAAGTAACCGGACACACTTTGTATAGCTTTTTGGATGGTTGTAGTGGCTACAATCAGATAGTGATCCATCTTGATGATAGGGACAAGACAACCTTTGTCACTCCATGGGGCACTTATATCTATACCTACATGGCTTTTGGTTTAAAAAATGCACTAGCTTCATTTAATAGAAAAATGTATCTGATATTGGGCAAGTGGTTAACAACCTTTTTGCGCATTTGCATGGATGACTTTTCAGTGTTTTCAGGCACATATAGAAGAGCAGCAGTTCAGGATTTCCATGATCATTTGGAAAATCTAAAGGAAACCTTTGAGCAATGTCTCAAAATAGGTTTGATGTTAAATCTTGCTAAATGTCATTTTTTGGTCACCAAGGGCACTCTTCTTGGTCACATAGTATCTGCTAAAGGAATAACGGTTGACCCTACAAAGGTTACGACTATTCTTTCCATGCCTATTCCACAAAGCCCAAAGGAAGTGCAAAGTTTCTTGGGCCATGCTGGATACCATAGAAGATTCATACCAATGTATTCAAAAATAGCTAAGCCCTTGTCAAGGCTTACCAGTAAAAAGGTCCCCTTCTCATGGAGTGCTGAAACTGAGAAAGCATTTTGTGAACTAAAATTGAGGCTATATACTGCTCCACTTTTAAGTGTTCCTAATTGGTCATTAGAGTTTCATGTGCATACAGATGCCACTCTTCATGCTGTTGGTGCGGTTCTAGCTCAACCATCATCACACAAGGTTGATAGAACTATCTCCTATGCCAGCAGACTTCTGACCAAGGCAGCAAGGAATTACAGTATGAGTGAAAGGGAAGGTTTGGCTATTTTATTTGCTCTTCAAAAGTTCCGACATTACCTTCTCGGTGTACATTTTCTAGTCATATCTGACCATCAGCCTTTGAAGTACTTGATAAACAAGCCTAGAGTAGCTAGAAGCATTTGGATATGGTTACTCCTATTTCAAGAATTCAACTTTGATATTCATATTAAGCCAGGAAGAGAGCACTACATGGCAAATCAAGTATCCAAGACTGCAATGAGCGAGAAGGCAATAGGTATTAATGATGAATTGGTGGATAGTAATCTCTTCTTAGTAGCAACTGAGATGCATTGGTATGATGGAATTCTCCATTTTCTCACGACTGGAAAACTCCCAAAACACTTGACACCTATAGAAAAGAGAAGATTGCTCCTTAAAACCCAAGTGTAATCACTTATAAGTGGAAATTTATATAGATATTGTTAGGATGGTATCTTGAGAAAGTGTGTTTATCCAGAGGAGCTAAATCTTTTGCTAGAGGTTGCATACAGTGAAGAGCATCTAACCTCTCGAAGACCTCCTTTCATTTTCTTTTGAATATTGCTTCTTCAACCGGTTCAACTTTACCTTTGTTGTGATCACCTCTTCATACTCTTCTTCACTTGCATTTGAATCACTATTTTGGGCAACACTTTCAGCTTTATATCTTTCATAACATGATGTTGGTGATGAGGAATGACTCCTTAGTCTCTCCTTCCATGTTGAGTTTTCTCCAAGTGATCTAGAAGCTTCTGGACTAGACATTTGAGTGCTTGTTTGCTAAAATTCTTCTTGGACAGCACCTCCATCATCTTCGCAATCTTCTTCAAGAATCTTCTCTTTCCCTTTATCTCCAAACAATGGTCTTAGCTCATCAAATACCACATCTCCTGAGACTCGTAGCTCTTTTGTCACCGGATTGTAGCACCTGTATCCCTTTTGCTCCGATGAATATCCAATGAAAATACATTTTTCTGACTTTGCCTCCATCTTTGTCCTTAGTTCTTGAGGGATGTGAACATAACACACACATCCAAAAACTTTGAGATGTGTAAGGTCAGGTTTCTTACCTGAATAAACCTCCTCGAGAGTTAGATTATGCACTCCAGCCGTTGTGCACTTGTTCATCAAATAAACGGCCATACTAGTTGCTTCATCCTAATAGTTTAGTGGCATCTTCATCTCGTTGAGCATGCATCTTGCAACTTCTGTGATATGTCAATTTCTCCTTTCAGCTATTCCATTTTGTTGAGGTGTGTACCTACATTTAAATTGTCTCCTGATGCCATTTTCATAAAGAAAATCTGAAAATTCTTTGGAGAAATATTCTCCTCCTCCATCGGACCTCAAGTTCTTTATGTAGCGTCTTGTTTCCTTTTCTACCTGTGCTTTAAATCTCTTGAACATGGAGAACACATCTGATTTTTGTTTTATGCAAAACATCCATAATTTTCTTGAATGATCATCGATAAAAGTGACAAAATATCTATTACGAGCCACTGATGGTTGTTGTGATGGTCCCCATACATCCGTGTGTATCAACTCAAGGACATTCCTTGGCACATAGTTGCTCTTCTTGAATGGTTGTCGAGTTTGCTTTCATAGTTGGCATGCTTCACAATACTCATGTAGCCCAGCATCATTGACTCTTGGAAGACCCCTTACCACTTCATGGTTGCTATGTCCTTGAGCTTAGGAATGTTGATATGTCCAAACCTTTTGTGCCACAAATCAATTTCAGCAATCCTCTTGTTTCCAAACTGAATATATATCACCTTTCCATGTGGTTGTTGAATGTCCAAAGTGAACATCCTACCTTCTTTCCTTCCTTGAGCAATGACCTTGAATCCTTCTTTTGGATTCTTTATAAAGCATCCCTTTTCATTGAAGATAACATGATATCCTTTCTCTACCATTTGTCCTACTGAAATCAAATTCTTTGCAATAGTAGGAACATGAAGAGCATCAGCCAATACCTTCTTATCTCCAAGCTTGATATCTCCAACATGCTCAATTGCGTGTTGAGTTTCATCGCCGGTCTCTACACATCCTTTTCCACTTGGAGCTTGTAGCTGTGTGAATAAATCTCCTTAGCATGTCATACGGTTGCTGCAACCTGAATCTATGAACCATTTTTGATCATCACTTCTCGCGTTGTTGTAGTCATGCTTCATGGCAAGCATGGTTTGCTTGTCTCCTTTGTTAAAAGTCAACCTTCAAGCTACAAATTCGTGGGGAATCTTTTATGGACATGTGGAACAATCAAAGGAAGCCAAAGGCCACGCGATTCCATCAAGAAAAGTCACTCAACCACTCCCCAAGTCATCTCAACTAAGTCCTCCAAGTTAGGAGGCTGATTTGGAAAGGTAGTTCCTAGATTTTAGGGGCACACTTCTCACTATAAAAGGAGCATGTATCCCGACTTCTTTTGGCCCATCTTCTTGGAGTTTTAGCTCATGTAAAGTGAGCACTAAGTGCTGGAGTTGTGATAAGCAAGCCCCTTGCTTAAGCTAGCCCCTTGCTTGCTTGTTTGTTTTCTTTTAGTAGGCATATCTATGTGTGTGCGCAGGCAGTGTTGCAACTCTCTATCCCTGAGTTGTTAGCATTGGTTCTCCCTCATATTGTATCCATTTGATGTAATTCTTGTCTCATTGGATAGCTATTAGAGTCTATTTTATGCTCATAAAGTCTCTGGACCATTCTCTGAGTAATCTGGGAGCAACATTCGTTTTAGTTGGGAGACTTCAACACTCAAATTGAAAAGCTAGACAAAGGTAACTATCAACCATGGAGATTTAGGGTCTCCAACTATCTTATGGGCAAGGGCCTTGGGGGGTTGATTAGTGGAAGTGAACCAAGAACTAGGTTGGATGAGAATCCAACCAATGACCAGAGACGGGCCTTTAGGGAATGGAATGAAAGAGACAAGAGGGTTATCTTTATTCTTTCCCAACACATTAGCAATAGCATGATCGGCCATATCCAAGACTTGGATTCAAGCATGAAGGTATGGGAGACACTTGAAAGGCGTTATTCAACAAGCACCAAAGCAAGGAAGATCCAACTCAAGAATGAGCTCAACAACCTTAGGAAGAGCTCAGGGAGTAGCATAAATGACTACATACTTAAGGTCAAGGAGTTATCAGATGCATTGGGATCCATTGGAAGCCACGTAGACGATGACGATCTTGTGGCTTATACTCTCAATGGTTTGAGAGATGATGAGAAGTGGAAACCCTTTACCACTTCAGTTTATGTAAGGGATAATCTTCCCGATTTTGAGCAATTGGTTGCTCTCATGGTCACCGAAGAAATGAACATAGGTGGAAGTTCAACTAAAAGCAAGGATGCACAAGTTTTCTATGCAGGTAATCAAAGGGGCAAAAGAAGACGAGGACAAGGAAGGGGCAAAGGAAGGTTTGGAGGAAGGCAAGGCCACTCAAGCAATCAAGGACATGACCAAGGCACCTCATCACAAAGAGGGAAAGGAAGAACAAGAGGAAGAGGAGGACGACGTCAACAAAACAGGAATCAAGATGGTGAAGGATGTTACATATGTGGCAAGTTTGGCCATTATGCTAGAGATTGCTACCAAGGAGGAAACCAAAGGAGCTATAATCAAGGTTCTTCATACAAAGGCCAAGGTAATTATGCTTCTACAAGTTTAGAAAATGACAATCTCTTGATGATGCACATGAATGGGAATTCAAGCAAAGTAGATAACACTTGGTATATTGATAGTGGATGTAGCAACCATATGAGTTGCAATGCTTCTTGGTTTACTAATCTACATGTTCCCAAAGGTAAAGGACATGTAGAAACAGGTGATGATACAGCCCATGAGATCTCCCATGTTGGAGATGTAGCTTTGGATGACAAGGAGGAAGGAAGATGTCTCAAGGATGTCTTGCATGTACCTACTATCACAAAGAACTTGGTGTCCGTTGGACAAATGGTTGAAAGAGGCTATCAAGTAAGGTTCAACAAAGGTGGATGCTTTGTGGAGAACCCTAAGCAAGGTTACAAGGTCATAGCAAGAGGAAAGAAGCAAGGGAGAATCTTCACTTTGGAGGTAAATTCTCATTCCACTCAACATGTCTACTTCACATATGGAAACAAGAGGATTTCGGAGTTGGACTTGTGGCACAAGAGGATAGGTCACATCAACATACAAAGAATGAAGGAAATGCAATTCAAGAGGCTGGTTGAAGGTCTTCCCAACTTCCAAGGACAAGGTATGAAGCATTTATGTGAATCTTGTCAACTAGGGAAGCAAGCGAGACTTCCATTCAAGAAGAATGGCTACATAAGCCAACATCCATTGGAGTTGATACATACAGATGTGTGGGGGCCAACCAAAGAGCAATCCATTGGAGGTAACAAGTACTTTGTCACTTTTGTGGATGATTGCACAAGGATGGTTTGGGTTTATTTCATCAAAAACAAATCACATGTGTTTACATGTTTCAAAGCATTCAAGGCAATGGTATAGAAGGAAACAGGTACATATATCAAGAAGCTAAGGTCCGATGGAGGGGGAGAATATTTCTCAAATGAGTTTTCTGATTTTTTAATGGATCAAGGCATCAAGAGGCAAGTAACCTGCAGGTACACACCCCAACAAAATGGAGCAGCAGAGAGAAAGAATAGATACATTGCCGAGATCGCTAGAGCAATGCTTAATGAGATGAATGTACCTAAAATGTTTTGGAGTGATGCAGCAAATACCGCCGTATACCTTATGAATAGGGCTCCTACCTTAGGGATCCATGGCTTGACACCATATTAAGCTTATTATGGTAAGAAACCTGATCTTTCCCACTTGAAGATATTTGGATGTACTTGTTATGTACATGTGCCAAGTGAATTGAGGCACAAGCTACAACCAAAGGCAGAAAAGTGTGTGTTTCTAGGATATTCAAATGATCATAAAGATTACAGGTGCTTCAACCCAAACACAAAGGACTTGAGGATATCAAGGGATGTAGCATTTGATGAGCTACTCCCTTGGTATAAGAAGTATGATTGTATGCAGGACTATGAAGAAGAAAAGCATGGACATGATGAAGAACAAATCGAACTAGAGCTAAGCGGCCCAAGGTGTTCCATCAATGAAGATAGTTCAAGCATCAACTCACCATGGAGGGGGAGATCTTCATCAAGCTATGAAGCACAATCAATCAACAAAGGCAAAGAAACATTGGTGGAGTTGGATGAAGAAGGTAATGAAGTTGAAGATGATGAAGGACACATGATGGAGAAAGAAGCCATGTCAAAGAAAGAGATCAAGTTCCCAAGGCAAAGGAGGTTTATTCCTCCAAAAGGTGAAGAAAGGAAGTCTTCTAGAGTTAAGTATCCAACTCAAAGGTTTACTTATGATTCATACATGGCCACTCATTATGCATATATGAACAAAGTAGTAGAAGATCATGAGCCCGATTGCTATGAAGATGCAAGCAGGTACACCGAATTGAAAGAGGCAATGCAAGAAGAGATCGACGCACTTGAGGAGAATCAAACATGGAATCTAGTGCCCAAGAAGGATAACATGAAGGTAATAGGTAATAAGTGGGTGTATAAAGTAAAGAGGAATTCAGATGGATCTATTTCTAGGTTCAAAGCAAGATTGGTGGCCAAGGGTTTTGCACAAACCTATGGAGTGGACTTTGAAGAGACATTCAGCCCCGTGGCAAAGATGAGCACCATTAGGACACTCATTGCAATGGTTGCTATCAAAGGATGGAAGCTTTTCCAATTGGATATCAAGAATGCCTTTCTCAATGGAGACTTGGAAGAAGAGGTATACATGGAGCAACCACTAGGTTTTGTTCATAAAGAGTTTCCACATCATGTTTGTAGGTTGAAGAAGGCACTTTATGGCCTAAAGCAAGCTCCAAGGGCTTGGAACCAAAGGTTGGTGGACTATTTGATCAAATGTGGTTACAATCAATGCAAGGCGGATCCATCTCTCTTCATCAAACAAAGAGGAGAACTTGTAGTCTACATGTGTGTGTATGTAGATGATCTTATCATTACAGGTAATGATACAAAGGGCATTGAGGAGATCAAGGAAAAGCTTGGAAAGGAGTTTAGTGTAACATAATCCTGGTAGGAGATGGTTGAACCACACCCTAAGAGAGAGGATTAGGAAGTAATCCTCAACCATGGCTTTTGGGGCAAGTGGTTAGCCCATCACATTCCTAACCAAGAGGTTGTGAGTTCAATCCCTTACATTTAGGATATCTGATCTTGGAGATCTTAGGTATTTTCTTGGCATTGAAGTTGTATACAAAGAAGAAGGTATTATGCTCATACAAAGGAAGTATACTCTAGACCTACTTGAGAGGTTTGGGATGCTACATTGCAAGCCTATTTCAAATCCCATGGAAGTTAATGTAAAGCTAAGCTCCATTGATGGAGAGCCATTAGAGGATGTAACTTTTTATCGCTCTATTGTAGGCTCTTTCAATTATACCACAATAACTAGGCCTGACATAGCATATGGAGTTGGAGTGTTATCACAATTTATGCATAGTCCAAGGACTACACACTTGCAAGCTGCAAGAAGAATGTTACGATATCTCAAGGCCACTATAAATGAAGTTCTATTCATTTGATGATGATATGCAGGTCAAAGCTTATTCTGATGCGGATTGAGCTGGTTCCAAGGAGGATAGAAGAAGTACAAGTGGTTACCTAGTCATGCTAGGTAGCAAGATCATCTCATGGATTTCAAAGAAGCAACCCACGGTGGCATTATCTTCCACCGAGGCTGAGTATAGAGCTTTGGCTCAAGTCACACATGTGAGCTAATGTGGATTAAGAAGTTATTTATGGAGCTTAATTTGCAGGTTGACACATATCCATTTTTTTGTGACAACATGAGTAGCATTCATCTAGCATCGAATCCTGTCTATCATGCTAGAACCAAGCATATTGAAGTGCACTATCACTTCATAAGGGAAAAGGTGATATCCAAGGAAGTTTCAGTACATCATATTGGTACCAAGGACCAAGTTGCAGACATGTTTACAAAGGCTTTGGATGGGATGAAGATTTCAAAATTCAAGCAATGCATCAACATGAAGGAGCTTGGATGAGAACGAAGAATTGAAGCTTGAGGGGGAGTGTTAAAAGTCAAGCTTCAAGCTACAAATTCATGGGGAATCTTTTATGGACATGTGCAGCAATCAAAGGAAGCCAAAAGCCACGAGATTCCATTAAGAAAAGTCACTCAACCACTCCCCAAGTCATCTCAACTAAGTCCTCCAAGTTAGGAGGCTGATTTGGAAAGGTAGTTCCTAGATTTTAGGGGCACACTTCTCACTATAAAAGGAGCATGTATCCCGACTTCTTTTGGCCCATCTTCTTGGAGTTTTAGCTCATGTAAAGTGAGCACTAAGTGCTGGAGTTATGATAAGCAAGCCCCTTGCTTAAGCTAGCCCCTTGCTTGCTTGTTTGTTTTCTTTTAGTAGGCATATCTATGTGTGTGCGCAGGCAGTGTTGCAACTCTCTACCCCTGAGTTGTTAGCATTGGTTCTCCCTCATATTGTATCCATTTGATGTAACTATTGTCTCATTGGATAGCTATTAGAGTCTAGTTTATGCTCACAAAGTCTCTGGATCATTCTCTGAGTAATCAGGGAGCAACATTCATTTTACTGAAGTTGTGTGATTGATATCTCTCTTGGTGTGTAGGCTCTGTTGGAAATATTTTGCTCTCTGTTGTAAGGGCTGGTTCTCCTTCTCTATGTATCCATTTGCTATGATTTTGGTGTCATTGGGTAGCTATTAGAGTCCTCTAAAGTTGACCCAAGTTTGAGATTCATTCTTTGTATAATCTCTGAGAAACGCTTGCTGGGGTGAAGTGAGGTATCTGCTTGACTAGCAGTTGTGAGCATTCAACTAGCTCATGTTGTAGACATTGTTTCTCCTTGTCTAAGCATCTATTTGAAGTGAAATTTGTTTTGTTGCAAAGCTCTTGGTGTCTACTACAGTTCTACAAAAGTTCACTGGAGTTCGCTGCATAAGCTCTGAGTAAGAGCATTTTTGGTGTGCAGAGGTCAAAGAAGGATACCTCTGGAGGTCATTCACGCTTCGTCGTTGCTTAGGGGTTGAGATACTTACCCCTTCATCCTTCACTTGATGTACTCGCATAGTTATTTTGGCTCCTTTGGTTGCCTCCATTCAGCCTTCCATTCTTTTGCCAAAATTCATTTGCATAATATCCTAGCTTACCACAATGATAACATGTTATACCTTTAGGAGGAAAGTATGAACCTCGACCTCTTCCTCTATTTCTTCGTCGACCTCTTCCATGTGTGTTGTCATTTGAGTTTTCCTTGTTGTCCTCCGAGTTGTGTTGGCTGAAATTTGTGTTGTTGTAGCTTCTTCCTCTTCCTCTCAAGCCTCCTCTTGAGTTCCTTCCTCTACCTCGTTCTACATATAACATTTGACTATGGCTGTCCTTACCTTTGTTGCGTTCTCCTTGTTGAGCAACCTCTTCAGCCACAAGATTTGGTATAATCTCGTCGAATATTGGGAGAGGATCTCTATAAAGAATGTCTATGATGAGGGGCTTCCACTTTTCTTCACTCCTCAAGCCATTGAGGGTTGTTTGCACGATGTCTTCCTCTTCTATCTTGCATCCAACTGATGCTAGCTGATCTCGATGCTCCTTGATCCTCAATGTATACTCACTAATGCTTTGGTTTGAGCTTTTCCTCATGTTGTTGAGCTCGTTTTTTAATTGCATCCTTCGAGAACTTGTTGAGGTAGCATACACCTTCTCCAATGCTCCCCAAACCTCCTTAGCTGTTTCTAAGCTTTGCACATGACGAATCATAGTGTTAGAAATAACTTGTGAGATGAGGAACATCACCCTTCGATTCCTCTCTTCCCAATCAGCAAATTGTCTCCTTTGTACTAGAGTAATGTTGGGATCTTCGAGGTCCACCGGTTGTGGATCGTCTCCACTAACTAGACTTCATAAACCTTTACCTTTAAGGTATGTGTCATTCTATACCTCCAAGATTGAAAGTTGTCTTTGTCTAACTTCTCAACTTGTTGTCCTAAATTAGCCATTGAAAACTTCTAAGATTGTAGTTTACCTCAAGTATGTTGTGGCGCTCTTTCTTGACTTCACGAAGCTCCCCCTTGATTTCAAGCTTCTCCTTTGCTTTTCTTCAGCTCCAATAGTTTGCCTCTTCAAGATCCAATGCTCTGATACCAACTGTTGGAGAGTTCCTCTCCTATTTGCAGCAGAAAGTGTAGAAGACCTTCTCAGGATCAAGAGTTTTGCCAATAGCTGAACCTTCAAATGAAAATGGGTACCAACTGAAACATGCACTGAACTTGAAACTTTGATCACGCAAACAAGACACTTATATCTTTCCAATGAGCTATCAAACACGCAATTTGGAGTAGATTTGGGTTGGCAGCTCTTTGATTCAAAACAGGCTACCTGTCCACTCAGTTAGGCTGAAAACTGGACTTCACTAAAACCTTAATAACTTTTAGACCATAACGAATTTCATAACATTGTTCTCGAAAGACATAGTAGTAAAGATAAGCTTTCGAGAAAAAAAATTAAACACTAAAATTGGATACATATATTGAGAGATATGACTCTTACAAGTAGACTACCCGAAAATCGGTGTGCGGCTGGACATACTCTATAAGAGAGAACAGAACGAAATCACTCAAACCAAATGAACTAGCTACAAGGGGACTTCCACGCCTTCTTCCTCTATTCTTGAGTGTCCTTCCGTTGTGGTCAGGTTCTTGCGCGCTTAGGGATGCACACAGAGTTCCAAGAAAGTATATCTGCTTAAAAAGATGTCAATAGCTAGGAGATCGTCCATAATTGAAGTGCAAGATTCTACGGTTCTATTTATGAATGTTAACTTGATTCTTTAGTTCATTGGGTGAAGCATCTGCTGAAGTTTCTATATGTTTTATAAAGGTTTTAGAGAGGTATAAGTGAAATGATACGATTTTGAATCAGAATGAAAAGAAAACAATTACAAAATTGTCTCTCAAGTTTTCTATATTATAATTGTTTTTGGTCTCTGCTTGTCACCGATATCTTCAAAGCACTGTCATAAATTAATGTATTTTGAATGTTACGAGCTCTAACTGGTACACAAAATGGTCACTTATTCAAGGTATACATGATTCAAAATATCACTCATTTATTTTATTAAAGATTACGAAACATAATAATAGAAAAACTGACAGTCATTCGAAATCTTTTGAATATGAGTTTCGTTGCATTCGTACAGATAATCAAACAATCGAAATACTATAAAGCATAACTACATGCATCACAACAGTTCAGTTAAAACCACGAAATCTCCATCGCTTTGTGAACTAAAGATGGCCACAGTTTTCTTTCAAATACAAGAAATCATCATCAATTATATTCTTCGGTGCCCACTGTTTTCACAATTCCAAATCTTTCCACAAGAGCTATTTATGTTTCACTGCATCAACAGATGAGCGCATGCCTGAGGTAATCAGTAAAAAATCAACTGTACTATACCACACACAGACCTGTAGAACTCACGTACAGAAATGGTAATCATTTCCATTAAAATTTAACCTAACAGCAAAGTGTATCAGACGATTCTCAATATGGCTTCATGGAGCTTAAATTACTCAGAACGGTTAGGCGATGAACGGAGAAGCACATCATAAGACTGTACATATCTACTGCAATATAACTATTATCTCATCATAATTTAATGTATGAAGAAGGTAAAACAACAGAAACCTTTAATTCACAAAAAAAAAGTTACTGCATCCCGCTTAGTGCAGTCATATCAACACTAATACGTCGGATCTTATCAGAAAATCGCAATTATGCACGCTTGATCAGATCAGTACAGAATATTCTAACAGAAATTGCAGATAGATTCATATAGCATTTTTTTTTCTTTCTCTGTCGCTCCCTTCAGCTCGGATCAACTTTCATGTATTTAGTGTAATAAATCTCTCCTAGACCAACACTTCTTCTTTAGCGCACCACATTGTTTTCTCCTGATTCAGATATTGATGCACAGAGAAGTATGTAAAACGTGATGTTGTGGTTCCCCTCTCCTGTATGTAATCTATATCTTTTCCACCTATCCTCCCACACTTGCGCAAAGCTAGTTATAAAAATAGTCGGGTAATCTATGCTATTGTGCTTGATTAAAATGACTTTGCGTCAGACGCAAACAGATGGGTTCAATTTTGAAAAAACATCAACAAAGCTTCAAAAGCGCAGCATAATACCCCATTTATTTTGAATCTGAACACAAACTTTAGACAAAATATGTGAAAAACCTTTTCGTTGCCATTCCTCCTCCTCCTTTCTACTAGTCCTTACTTCTATGCACGTCAGAATATTGTCACCTCATCTAACAGAGATGCTGCCTCCGTACGTTTGAGCTCTTCTCTTTTGTTCTGTAGTGATGCCCTTCTCTCCAGCCAGACCTGCCTCAATTGTTTACTTCTCCTGCGTCAGATTACTGAAATATATGTCTTGTTGTCAGATGTAAGTAGTCAGGACTCATCCCGCGTGTCTCTCTGAGTCGTCTATGATTAGTCAGACAGAATCATGTGTACTGGCCTCCTCCTCTATGCACAGTCTTCTAGATACTCTTTCCTCATCCCCCCCCCCCCAATAGATCAAGTCCCGATTATCAACACGCTATTGTTATAAATGGACCTCCAGGCCTCCACTGCTCTCCTCGAATGCTTATTGCCCTCTCTGTCAGCTCTGCCAATAGTACATGAAAAGTCTCTCTCTCTCTCTCTCTCTCTCTCTCTCTCTCTCTCTCTCTCTCTCTCTCTCTCTCTCTCTCTCTCTCTCTCTCTCTCTCTCTCTCTCTCTCTCTCTCTCTCTCTCTCTCTCGCTCAGCGCAGTCGCCCTCCACAGTGCACATAATCCGTCGGCGAGGGGTCTCTTTTTCTCTATGATTGAACACAATTGACTTCAAATTCCTATGCACTCTCTCTTCGCCCAGAAGACCCTTTTTCCAGCGCTTATTTTTCTAGAGTTGGCTCCTCCCCAGGAGATGGAGATCTGTCCCTTCTCCTGTATCCGATCTCGCTAGTCTACAGCTTTTTCCCCTGTGCGAGGACAGAGTCCAATGAATCGTCATCTTTTTCCTCCTGTCCTCTCGACTCCTGTCCTCTGAGAGAGTCTTCCTCTACAACGTCCCTTCTCAAAATTGAAGAGCACTCTTGACCTCACTCTCAACTCCTCTCTCTTTCACTCACAACTCTTCTCTAATCAGTTTTACATATGAGTTTTATTGTACAAATGAGAGTGCACCTATGCGAATTAAAACATGTGCTCTTCTCAACTCAAAATAAATCCATACTTTATATGCAATGCAGTCCAAAAATGGTGCAAAAAAGATCAGGGTTGAAACAAGACAGCTAATGAAAACGATTTTTATAGCTTTTTTCTTTCTTTGTCAGATCCATTATCTTCACTTGTTCATTTCCTGCACTAACAAAACTAAAAAAAAGATAAGAAACATTAGATCAAAATAACATTATGTACATGTGCAATCCATGAAAGGATTTCACGAAAATCCATCAACAATAAAATATGAACAGGTTGCTTGAAAGTAATAGCCTCCCATTCAATCCATTCAAACTCATGATCTTCCTTTGCCTCTGGATTACCTATTCTGAAAAACTCATAAGAAAAATCAGAAGCATAATATTCACCAAACATATTTGGAAAAACTTCATTGATTTGGACACTAGATACATTTATTTGAATCGAATTAAACTCGGAACTCTCATCCAACATGCATTCATTTTGTGAAGATGATTCATTTAACTCTCTCACTTGTGCATCTTCAAAATCATGCAGATCTAAGCTAGCATACATAAAATCAAAAAAATCATCTTGAGTTATAAGATTTTCATACATTCCTATTGAAAATAGCTCTTCACAATCAATCAAACTCAAGCATTCTTCATTCTCATCATCACTACACACTTGTTCACATACATTCAGTCCTTCATCATGCAAAAGAATATACTCGAGAGATAATTCATCAAGATTTTCATTATTCTCTAAATCAACCTCATCTCTCTCACCCCCTCCTACTTCCTGAGGAGTACTAGTGAGAATATCCTCAACTCGTGAAGAGTTAGTGACCAGTGCCCCATCATCCTCTTTGTGGAAAGCCTTGACACCTGCTTCACTAACTTCCTCAAAGCTCAGGTCACTAAGACTCTCAACATCACTCAAGTTTGACTCATCATATGAATCTCTTGAATTTTCTTCCCAGACATCCTTTTGCTGTTCAATCGATTCAACCTCTTTCTCTCTCTCATCATCTCTATTAATTTGATGCATGCATACTAAAACCACATCATCAAACTCACTTTCTAATTTTTTATCATGTTCACTAATCTCATCATGATATATCTCCTCGTCTCTAGAAATGGAAATATTTTCTTCATACAACTCCTCTCTTACCTTCTCATCCTCAACTCTTGTATATTTTGGATCCTCTCTAGGTTCATTTGTTTGATTGAGAGACATAGGATTGACTCCATGGTCATTTTCATCCTTCACAATCTCACTCACACAAACTAGAGGTCTTGGAGTAGGCATTTGCAAATCCTGAGTATACTCGACTCTATCTTGCACTACATGTGACCTCCATCTCTTGCGTCTCAAGAGCATTGTTATAACCTTATGCACTCTACTCCATTCTTTCGTCAATCCTAAAGGCTCACTCAAGTCTTCTAACATGTCACCTAGCTCTAAGGCCAAATCAGTGTCAGCACTCCTAATGAAGAGCTCTACTTTCTCGTGTTCCAAAGCATATTGATCCTTATCACTCAATTGGTCAAATCGCTCTTCAAATTCATGAAGGAGCTCTGTGACCTCAAGGCCTTTATTTGGAGTAGCCACCCACTCTCTAAATTCATGTCGTGTGGGCATGACTAAATCCTCTAAGTAATACTCTTCTTTAAGCAAATTTTTAAATTCATTCCATGTATGGGATCGCTCTTGAAGAGCATAAATGCTAGGTTTGACACCGTGCATTACAATCCTTGCAAATTCACTAAGCTCATAGAAGCACTCACATCATAGAGGTCCATTTTAGTATCATAAATTTGCAAGAACTTGGTTATATCTCGGCCATTAAAGAATCCACACTCTTTCGAGATTTCCTCTAGGGCTCTCATCAGTCCATCTCTATTTGTGGCAATCCTTTGGGATTCAGTCAACTGTTGAAGTAAAGTGCTCAAGGTCGTTGGATCTAGGCCTAAAGCCTCCATCATGGTGAAAACTCAAAGTCTCAATCAGAGTCAGTACTCAAACTCTCAACCTCAAGTCTCTCAATCTAATGGTCAACTCAATTCATCTCAAGCTCAAGCTCAAAGTAATCTCAAAGTATGCTCAAAGTAAAAATCCATCCCCCTATGCATTTCACGTCGGGTTCACTCATGTGGTCTGGCTCTTGCGCGCTTAGGGATGCACACAGAGTGCCAAGAAAGTATATCTGCTTAAAAAGATGTCAATAGCTAGGAGATCTTCCATAATTGAAGTGCAAGATTCTACGGTTCTATTTATGAATGTTAACTTGATTCTTTAGTTCACTGGCTCTATGATTTTCTCACTCCCCTCCTTTCACGTTGGATTCACGAGTCGGCGTGAAAGCGACGGTCGGCGGTTTGGGCCAAACGATGTCCATTAAAGTTCATTCTGGCTTTATGATTATCCGTCGACAATAGGTATTCAGCGCTTGATTTACGTGAAGAATCTACTATAGTGTCTATATGTTTTATAAAGGTTTTAGAGAGGTCTAAGTGAAATGATATGATTTTGAATCAGAACGAAAAGAAAACAATTACAAAAATGTCTCTCAAGTTTTCTGTATTATAATTGTTTTTGGTCTGTGCTTGTCACCGATATCTTCAAAGCACTACCGTAAATTAATGCATTTAAATGTTACGAGCTCTAACTGGTACACAAAATGGTCACTTATTCAAGGTATACATGATTCAAAATATCACTCATTTATTTTATTAAAGATTACGAAACATAATAATTAAAAAACTGACAGTCATTCGAAATCTTTTGAATATGAGTTTCGTTGCGTTCATACAGATAATCAAACAATTGAAATGATATAAAGCATAACTACATGCATCACAACAGTTCAGTTAAAACCATGAAATCTCCATCGCTTTGTGAACTAAAGATGTCCACAGTTTTTTTTCAAATACAAGAAATCATCATCAATTGTATTCTTCGGTGCCCACTGTTTTCACAATTCCAAATCTTTGCGCAAGAGCTATTTATGTTTCACTGCATCAAGAGATGAGAGCGCATGCCTGAAGTAATCAGTAAAAACTCAACTGTACTATACCACACACAGACCTGCAGAACTCACGTACAGAAATGGTAATCATTTCCATTAAAATTTAACGTAACAACAAAGTGTATTAGAGGATTCTCAATATGGCTTCATGGAGCTTAAATTACTCAGAACAATTAGATGATGAACGAAGAAGCACATCATAAGACTGTACATATCTACTGCAATATAACTATTATCTCATCATAATTTAATGTATGAAGAAGGTAAAACAGCACACACCTTTAATTCATAGAAAAAAAAGTTACCGCATCCCGCTTAGTGCAGTCATATCAACACTAATACGCCGGATGTCGTTAGAAAATCGCAATTAAGCACGCTTGATCAGATCAGTACAAAATATTCTAACAGAAATTGCAGATAGATTCGTACAACATGTTTTTTTTCTTTCTCTGTCGCTCCGTTCAGCTCGGATCATCTTTCGTGTATTTAGTGTAATAAATCTCTCCTAGACCAACGCTTCTTCTTTAGCGCACCACATTGTGTTTTCGTGATTCAGATATTGATGCACAAGGAAGTATGTAAAACGTGATGTTGTGGTTCCCGTCTCCTGTATGTAATCAATATCTTTTCCACTTGTCCTCCCACACTTGGGCAAAGCTAGTTATAAAAATAGCCGGTTAATCTATGCTACTGTGCTTGATTAAAATGACTTTGTGTCAGACGCAGACTGATGGATTCAATTTTGAAAAAACATTAACAAAGCTTCAAAAGCGCAGCATAATACCCGACTTATTTTGAATCTGAACACAAAATTTAGACAAAATATGTGAAAAACCTTGTCGTTGCCATTCCTCCTCCTCCTTTCTGCCAGTCCTTACTTCTATGCACGTCAGAATATTGTCACCTCATCTATCAGAGATTCCGCCTCTGTACGTTTCAGCTCTTCTCTTTTCTTCTGTAGCGATGCCCTTCTCTCCAGCCGGACCTGCCTCAATTGTTTACTTCTCCAGCGTGAGATTATTGAAATATATGTCTGGTTGTCGGATGTAAGTAGTCAGGACTCATCCCGCGTGTCTCTCTGAGTCATCTGTGATTAGTCAGAAAAAATCATGTGTATTGGCCTCCTCCTCTATGCGCAGTCCTCTAGATACTCTTTCCTCATCCCCCCCCCCCCCCTCAACAGATCAAGTCCCGATTATCAACACTATTGTTAAAAATGGACCTCCAGGCCTCCGCTGCTCTCGTCGAATGCTTATTGCCCTCTCCGTCAGCTCTGCCAATAGTACATGAAAAGTCTCTCTCTCTCTCTCTCTCTCTCTCTCTCTCTCTCTCTCTCTCTCTCTCTCTCTCTCTCTCTCTCTCGGCGCAGTCGCCCTCCACAGTGCACATAATCCGTCGGAGAGGGGTCTCTTTTTCTCTATGATTGAACACAATTGACTTCAAATTCCTCTGCACTCTCTCTTCGCTCGGAAGACCCTTTTTCTAGGGCTTATTCTTCTACAGTTGGCTCCTCCCTTGGAGATGGAGATGTGTCCCTTCTCTTGTATGCGATCTCCCTAGTCTGCAGCTTTTTCCCCTGTGACAGGACAGAGTCCAATGAATCGTCATCTTTTTCCTCCTGTCCTCTCGACTCCTGTCCTCCGAGAGAGTCCTCCTCTAGAACGTCCCTTCTCAAAACTGAAGAGCCAGAGCCGCCATTCGGAATGCCTTCAGAGTTTTTTCCCCCAGATCTTTCCTCCCTCAAATCTGCCATCACATGTTTTCCAAAAACAAACAAGTGCCCCTTTTTTTTCTTTGTTATCAAAAGCTTTCATTTAAGATTTTACAAAATGGGTTTTCGGTACCTGAGAAATATGACAGAGATCTTGCATCTTAGAAATGTAGATCTTCTCCTTTCTACCCGAATACCAAAGACCTCGATAGCTTTCTGAATACGAGCAACTCCTAGAATGTCCCATCACTCTCTTTCCCTCAAAACAACCCTTTTTTCCATATGAAAGAAAATGGTCCAGCATGACAATGCTATCGTGGAGAAAGAATCTCCACGACATCCACCCCCTCCAAACCTGTGTGGCCTCTGGATACACCACCACCAATCTCGATATCTACAAATCATTGTGAAAATTCAAGTGTATGGGTTAAAACAAATTTGCCTATGCACGGCCATGTAATGGGCCCTACATATGCATACTCTAAGTGCATAAAAAAAACGGCATGGTGCAAATAAGGGAGGTATTTGGCATTCGATGACGAGGCTTGTCACTCATTCTAAAGCTCAAATTTTCTTGATGTATTTACAACTTATCTAACGTGCAATTGAACTTGCATCTATCAATTCAAAGGCACATGTGCACTTACATTTTCAATCATGCGTACTCTAGGTGCAATCATTCTCAGTAATGGTGCAAATCACAAAGCAATTACTTTCCACTCATAGCTCTACTCTCAAATGCAAGCACTATTGACCTCACTCTCAACTCCTCTCTCTTTCACTGACAACTCTTCTCTAATCAGTTTTACATATGACTTTTATTGTACAAATAAGAGTGCACCTATGTGAATTAAAACATGTGCTCTTCTCAACTCAAAAGAAATGCATACTTTATATGCACTGCAGTCCAAAAATGGTGCAAAAAAGATCACGGTTGAAACAAGATAGCTAATGAAAACGATTTTTATAGCTTTTTTCTTTCTTTGTCAGCTCCATTATCTTCACTTGTTCATTTCATGCACTAACAAAACTAAACAAAAGATAAGAAACATTAGATCAAAATAACATTATGTACATGTGCAATCCATGAAAGGATTTCACGAAAATCCATCAACAATAAAATATGAGCAGGTTGCTTGAAAGTAATAGCCTCCCGTTCAATCCATTCAAACTCATGATCTTCCTTTGCCTCTAGATTACCTGTTCTAAAAAAACTTATAAGAAAAATCATAAGTGTCATATTCACTAAACCTATTTGGAAAAACTTCATTGATTTCGACACTATATACATTTATTTGAATCGAATTAAACTTGGAGCTCTCATCCAACATGCATTCATTTTGTGAAGATGATTCATTTAACTCTCTCACTTCTGCATCTTCAAAATCATGCAAATCTAAGCTAGCATACATCAAATCAACAAAATCATCTTGAGTTATAAGATTTTCATACATTCCTATTGAAAATAGCTCTTCACAATCAATCAAAATCAAGCATTCTTCATTCTCATCATCACTACACACTTGTTCACATACATTCAGTCCTTCATCATGCAAAAGAATATACTCGAGAGATAATTCATCAAGATTTTCATTATTCTCTAAATCAACCTCATCTCTCCCACCCCCTCCTACTTCCTGAGGAGTACTAGTGAGAATATGCTCAACTCGTGAAGAATTAGTGACCAGTGCCCCATCTTCCTCTTTGTGGAAAGCCTTGACACCTGCTTCACTAACTTCCTCAAAACTCAGGTCACTACTCTCTTTCTTCAAGTCATATCTTGTCTACTCTTTTGCACCGAAATTCCCCTTATCTTGTGCAAGTTGTCTTTTTCTTTCTTCCACTATTCTTGAGTGATCACAAGCTTGTGATTGACTACATATTGTGATTGAGAAGAGACAACCATGTCTGACTATTCAAATGTCAAACCAAATGCTTTAAGTTACAATATGTTTTATCCTTGGAGAATGGGTTTTGGAAGGTCCGCTAAATTTAGGTTAGATTGAGGGGACTCCATAGATAAGTATGCCGTTAGAGAAACACAGCACATGTTTCTTATGGAGCAGTCATACCCCCCCCCCCCCCCCATCTAACACATGTTTGATGTTTCTAAAAGTTTCTTTGTGTGTGAAAAAGCAGAAAATGTACAACATATCGTTGCAAGATTCTTTGGCCATGAGGCATGCAAGAAGCGATTTTCTACCCATAGTTAGGAGTGCTCATTTCCATCGAAGATAATCCACTCTTTATTGCTAGCAAAGTTGAAAACTTAGCAATTCCCTAACTCTAACATGATAAATATTTCATTTTAGGTGGCCAAGATAATTATGAGGAAATGCACATTGGGATTCATCCACTTTATCCTAAAAAAGAAAACATCAACGTCTACCCCCAAGTGGCTTTTCCCATACTCGAATTCTTGCGGAACCTAACATGCTTAGTAATGGGCATTATCGTTTTTATTTTTCAAATACAACACTATCTTCGGCCCCTTGATGAGGCTTCATATCATGTTGTTCGCACTCCTCTGCAATGAAACAATAAGTCGGCAGGAATGGCAATCATCAAAATTTTTCTAACATTCCACCGACTTCATTCATAAGGGTGATCTAAAGCATCTAAATTCTTCACATTATCTATCTCAAACAATCTTTTACTTGCTTGCAAATAGTTTCTCACGATTATTTTCAACTTATTATGTACAAAACCCAAGGGGAATATGCAAAATGGTGAGCTTTTTGAAGCCTACCACCCCACAGTCCTTACCCATACTCAAAAGGGAAGCCATGCAAACTCGAGGAGTCTTCTATAATGAAAGCAGAAAAGCAAAAAAAAGAAAAAGTTAGATCCACATCTCTAAAGTCAATGGAAAGTTGAAGGAATCTTGAAGCTCACCCCTTTGGGGGTTCTCCACCACATCATTTCAAGCCTATAAAGGGTAATCTCAAGAGAGCTAAGGCTCAAAGGCAACATCTAGTTGATACATCACATGAAATTAATGCCCAGTTTTCATATGATACATGGAGTTTGGGAATAAAGTGCTTGCCAAATATTATGTTTTCTAGTCCATAACATTATTAGATATGGAGTCTCTAACAATGTAAAAATTCATCAAATCGGACATATCTTAATACTTTTAATTCCTTTTTGTAGGTTTATAACACCTACAAACATTTTTCTCACCTTTATAACCTATAAAGACACACCTTTCTGATCTATCATCAAGCTTGGTCCATAATTTCTTTGGAGTCAATGCAGAACAAGGAACACCAAAGACTCTCATGTGTGAAACATCTAACTTTCTATTGTAACAAGCTTAAAAAGAGGCAGTAGCATGTCTCCATGATGTGGGAGCTGTGTTCATGATGTAAACATTTGTGGTTGCTGCATTTACGGAATAACAATTAGGCATACTTATCTCCTTGATCATTGCCCTCACACATTCTGCAATATTCCTATTCTTCCTTTCTACTACACCATTTCCTTCTGGTGTACACCTGCATGTGATTTGCCTTTTCTGACCATTAGTTTCCAAGAAATAAAAAAACTCATGAGATAGGAATTCTCCCCCTTCATCGAACCTAATACACTTGATGTACCTACCACATTCTCTTTTAGCCATATGCTTGAACTTCTTGAGAGAATAACATACATCTAATTTATGTCTTTCACAAGAGAGTCAGTTCGTCCTTGTAGAATCAACTATAAAAATGATAAATTATAGATAACTTCCAAAGGAGTTTTCCTCTCATGGTCCACAATGATCTATACGAATGAGGAACAATGGATGGTAGCTCACATAATGGTTCTTTTTGAATGGTCATCTCGTGTACTTTCCCAACTGACAAGCTTTAAACAAGTTCTTGATATTTTGGCCATAGAGATTAGGTAACCCTAACATTGAGCTCTTCTTTCCCATGTCCTTCAACCTTTGAGTTTTTATGTCCATACCTTGTGTGCCATAGATGCGATATTTCTACCTTCATATTTCCAATTCTGATGTAAATTCTTTGATTGAAGATAGGTTTGACTTCTAAGGTGAACAACCTTCTTTCCTTTTTGCCTTTGATTATCAATATGTACTCTTCTTTAAGGTTTTTCACAAAGCATCCTTTCTGCCTGAACTTGACCTACAAACCTCTCTCAACCATTTTCCCCTAAGAAACTAAGGTTTTTCCACTTGGCTTCATGAGAACCTTGACTTTGAAGCTATAGTGTCCTCAAAGGCAACTTCACAAAACCTACGCTTAACGAAATGATTGAATTTCTTCCAATATGCATACTAAGCCACGATGTTTTGCAGCGATAAACAAGTCTTTGAGGCTTTCAAAATGCAAGTTAGTTCACGTCAATTTGTTAATCCATCTGGGAGAAAGAGTACTTTTGAGATAGATTGAATTCGTTTCTCACTAAATGTATGCATATAGACACATGTTCACTCCTAAACTTGGTGTTCTCAAAATATGTGGAGAATTGATCCAAGAATTTAACCAACTTTTGACAGTCTAATTGGCTTTCTTACCAGCCAAATATTACAATAATTGAGTGAGATATGAATAATGAATAGTGCTCAACTCTCAAAGCCATCTAGAGTGCTCAGACAATTCTATGTGTTAGCTACGACTACAGAAAACCTTATTTAAACTCACTAGAGCAAGATCAAGGGGCTATGTTAGCTCATGGGCGTACTAACTTGTCGTCAAACTATCTATGAGCACACACATATGAATGATCAGTCTAACTAAAAGTTGAGAGTGTGTAGATATATAGATAAAAAGATTCCCTATAAGTTAGGAATTATTTTTGGGATAGTAGGAAATGACTCACACCTAAGTGTAATTCAAATTTTTGTTGTTGAGGGGAGGATTCCAACTCAAATTTTTGATCCCTCATTCTTGAATGCTTGAATTATGAGGCTCCAAGTGGAATCTATGTGATGGTCCAAATTAGATCAAGGTTAAAGCTTGTATTTCAACAACATAGATCCCTGCATTAATGAAATTGAAAATGTTAGGAGCAGATAAACCATTTAAATTGATCACACTTGGGAATTGTGAAATAGGATCCAACCATGGTTAAATGTGTTCATATTTGAATTTGAATCGCCTCCAAAACTTTGAACTCGATCACCTATCACACTTAGGTTTCATAAAGCCTTCATTCTAAGAGAAAAGATTCCTATCATTTAGGGAACCTTTTAGAAGTCATTTAGACACACGTTCTACTTCAAATTGATGCCATCCTATGTGATTTACCAGGTTACGAGCCTCGCGAGCTACCAAGCTGCTCTACCCCATGTAGTTCTGGCCTTCAATGTAAATGCTACTTCCTATCCTCCATCAAGAAGAAAATTAAACATACTGATGGTGGGTTGTGACGTTCCAATTTTTTTTAAGTGTATTAGAACCCTTGCTAAGCAAGCCATGTGCTTGCTTCAGGATTTTGTTCACAGTTTTTCTAGCCATAGCTGACACTCTCATTTCTTTGTGTAGGAGCTAGTTAGCTCTAAATGTTTAATAAAGTTGCCTAACTATTTTTTATACTTCTTTTGTATTTGTTGATTCTGTAGAAATTCAATATATTCCTCTAAAGCTCACCTAAACCCACGTTTGATCTCTACATAGTACGAGAGAAATTAAACCTGGAGAGAGACTCTTTGCGTGCAATCCTATTGAAGGCTCTAAGTATCCTATCATTGAGGAATCGGTTCTCAGAAAACAAGAAAGTATTTTGAGTGTGATAACTTGTATGAGGAGGATCTCATATTATACTTTGAGTTTCCCAAGGGTATTGGGCTCAATATAGAACGCAAAGAATCATTCTTTTGAGCTATTAATTATATCTCTAAATGTTTAAAGAGTCCATTATTGCTTGAAGCTACATAGGGAAAGTGGACATTCTCCCATCATACACTCTCATTACATCCATCACTAGTTTCAACATCTAGATTGTCCTAAAAAAACCAAGGCTCTTTTCAAAATCAAAGATGCATACTAAACGAAGCTATCTATGAGCATGTTTTGCTATATATATTTCTTCTTTTAGTGTTATTAACTATACTCTTGATGGAGCGTCTATATATGGCTTCACCGAATGTGCATGTCTATGAAATAATCCATGAAAAGTGGAATGCGTAGTAGTGGTGGATCAATATGATGCTGTTATGAACTATTACTCTAAAATGTGGCATACTTCTCAACTTTAAAACAATGTTACCTTCCATATTACGAAAGCCCTTGGACCTTGCTAGTAGCTTCTCATCCCAGTACATGGTGGTAGGTTTTGGACACACTACCTTATCATTCCCACCTATACTATGACATATCCCAGTTGTGATGTTTTCCAAGAGAAAGAATATAGATACTGAGAGAGTGTACTCACCACATAGTCATTAATAGATTGGGGAGCTTTTTGTTCTTTCTAATCTTGGGTATATTTATTGCATCTTCCTTAATACATTGTATAGAATATGTGTGACTCATTAATGGCAAGAGTTTGGATATTCTCCAAATAGAACAACCTTCGAAGAAGTAAATTTTCATAGGTCTTGACCATGTTTTCCTCTGAAGGCCTTTTCATCTCCTTGCTATTGTTGGAAGCCAAATTACCATCAAACATGTACATTTAGTCAAGACCCTATGTTTATTCTAAGCATCTATCACTTCGCTAGCATATTTATCCATGTGGTTACAACTAAGTGGATGATGTGTTAACATCCATTGATCCAACCACGTATACTATCTACCATCTATTATGTATATGAGAGGCCACATATTGGTTCACACATTTCATTGTGTTGTGTGGTCCCAAATTGTTTCCAAAGTCAGTAGAACTTTATACTATTATCGAAAGTGTATTTTAATCACTGATTGATACTATTTTCAATCTTTGAATTTTGTCTTTTTCTGATTTTTGTACTTCCTATTTTTTCTATATGTATGTTATTTCTATCATGTGACACTTGAGCACAATCATGTCACACGGTATACCTCCCTAAGGAAGGACTCCCCTTGAGTAGAAGGAGTACTAGAATCATGTTCTAGATCACCCTCTCTACAATCGTATAATCAATAATAGATTAATAAACAACATGGGAGAACACAAACAATATAGACATGAAAGAATGGATAGCCAATCACCATGTGAGCCCCTCCACTAACTGAAATCTTTACTCGAGTGATTGGTATATGGGGAAGAGTGATCCTTGCTTTCGAAGATACGAATTTGTCATAGTAGTGAGAGGGTTACTTTGGACAGATGTTCTACTTTCCGTAGTATCAAAGGATAAACGTGGTTGCCTTTATGTATGCTGATACAATAAGACTAGACACCCGATGAAATGCGTATTAGTATAAACGTGAGATATCATTACAGTAATACGATCATTACAATAAGATTAGAGAGCGGATGGAATGTATAATACGATGCTTACAATAAGATTAGAGAACGGATGGAATGTACAACCTTGAGATATCGTGACAATAAGACTTGACAGGGGATGGAATGTACACATATAAAACCGAATGGTGAGGCATTGAAACGGGGAGAGGAGATACTTATATTTATGAAGCTAGTCATGCTTAATCCATAGTCTATATCCACTATTAAAACAGGATAATCCTTCGTAAGAAGCATGATACATATATTATCTACATCCTCGTAGGAAATTGTACAATCCAAGGAGAACATGTGTTAAGTGGATTTGATAGAGCTTTTAGTCTAGAGGATTTTTCATAGGTCTCAATCTCGTAATCCTTGATCCTCAAATTTTCATGCCTTGCTCTTTGAATATGGCCACCGAATTCATCCAAATAATGAATTGGTCGATGAAAACACGTAATGGGAATTCGTCCAAGAACATATTCGTCCAACAAAACTCGAATCAATCCTTCCATCAAAACTTGAACAAACCTGTTTATCAAAGCTTGCAATTGAGAATTCTTCCAAGAATGAATTCTTCCATCAAAACATGAATGAATTCATTCACCAAATCTTGCAATCCCGAATTCATGCAATGAATGAATTACTCCATCTCCTATGATCTTTGTGTTGCACAAGTCGAAATCAAGTTGGCTATCCGATTCAAGAAGCCATTGAAAGTGCAAAATGGAGTGTTGATTCATGGGGATAATAATGCTCCCATTCAAAGTTCAACTCTATTCATGAAGTGTGCAAGCCATCTTAAGTTGTGGAGAGCTGAAATCAGTTTGTTGCCAATACCAAAATTGGGTCGCTGCTCTGATGCACCCCACTCTTCCACCACTCTAGTCCACTCTTCCACCACTCTTGTCAGGATTAGCACACATACATCAATAAACAACGAAGGTGTAGTAAATGCTCAGAATCAATAGAGGCCACTTTCTTGGCCTCAGGTCTATATAAGAGTTGGATGGAACTTGTTTTGGGATGCATCACCTCCAATACTTCTTAGAGATAATCATTCCATATGACTAGCAACTCGACTCTATCATCTTGTCATTTTGGTCTTCTTGTATTATTGAGGTTCTATCTAATGTATTCTCAATCACAGTACTCCTTGGTCACTCTTTGCTCACAAGTGCAAGTTTGTCCACCATGAATAGAGGTCTTTCTATGGTGGGTATGCAGAGTTAGGGCATCTAAGTTAAGTGCTAGTTGGCATGAAAGTGAAAGTGACTATTCTTGGAAAGCTCTTCTAGTGTGGAGTGTGTTGTAATTCTTTTAGAGGCCACATTTTGCTTCACATATATCATTGTGTTGTGTGGTCCGAAATTGTTTCCAAAGTGAGTAGAACTCTATACGATTACAGAAAGTGTATTTAATGACTTATTGATACTATTTTCAACCTTTCCAAATTTGTCTTTCCTCCTATTTGTACTTCTAATTTTTCTATCTCTGTGTTCTTTCTGTCCACTGATTCTTGAGCACATTCATGTCACACGCTATACCTCCATAAGGAAAGAATCCCCTTGAGTAGAAGTACTGGAATCATATTCTACATCACCCCTTCTACAATCGTACAATCAATAATAGATCAATAAACAAGATAGCAGAACAAAAACAATAGAGACATGAAAGAATGGATAGCCAATCACCATGTGAGCCCCTCCACTAATTGAAGTCTTTACTCGAATGATTGGTATATGGAGAAGAGTGATCCTTGCTTTCAAAGATAAGAATTTGTCATAGTAGTGAGAGGGTTACTTCGGAGAAATGTGCTACTTTCTTTAGTATCTAAGGATAAACGTGGTTGCCTTTATGTGTGCTGACACAATAACACTAGACAGCCGATGAAATGCACATTAGTATAAAAGTGAGATATCATTACAGTAATACGATTATTACAAGAAGTTTAGACAGCGGATGGAATGTACAATACGGTCATTACAATAAGATTAGACAGTGGATGGAATGTACAGTACGATCATTACAATAAGATTAGACAGCTACCATGTGTGAGCAGGAACATCTCATTAATGGCTATAGCATTATATGATGGAAATTTCTACTAGGGCGTAAGATGCTGCATATCAAACTGAATGGTCAGGCATTGAAAAGGGGAGAGGGAGGAGTATGGGATCTGTGTCGATAATGGTATTTACTAGAAGTATAACGCCATGAAGGACGGGGAGTGGGAAACCTTCGAGAAGGCGAAGGACTTTTATGGTTCTTATATTTAGGTTTGCTGTAAGAGCGATGGTGCCGGGGTGAAGGGTAAGAAGACTCATCATTAAAACGAGTCAGTTTTTGTTCTTATGTGTGCATAGCAAGAACAGAATCAGACGTGGATGCAACCATAGAGGTAGTGTTTTGTGATGCACATCGCAGTGTTATTTCCTGTACAATGAGCGGGATACGTTTTGGTACAGATAGATCTGCTTGAGCACTTATCGTTGATACAAAAGATTGAAATGAAACAGGTAAAGTTGAGAGCAACATGACCGATTGTACAGCAGGGGAAATCGTCAGTCCCGCGAGCAATAAATCGTCTAGTTTCAGCCGCCATGTCTGGAGAAATGTTTCGACAGCATCCCCTTCTTTCAAGGTAAAAGAAAGTAATTGTTTTAGGCAGTGTACCTGATGCGCAATTGTCTTGGCTTCATAAGTTGCTTCAAGGTGTTGCCACACTTCGCGCGCGGTAGTCATCAAACGCACCGACTGTTTCATTGAGTCGGTCATGTGCAACAACAACTCAAGACGAGCATTGAGATCTCGTTCATCCCACGCTTTAACAGCGTTGGCTTGATTGGCATCTATACGGTCTGGACACGCTTCGGTACCGTCTATCAGAGGAAGTAGCCCAAGTTTCTGAATCACCATGCGCATTGTAAGCTTCCATGGTTGAAAGTTTGCGCCAGTTAGTTTCTCAATCTTGTATACACGCGGAGCCGGCGCTTGTGCCAATGTGATCAAGAATGGACTGCGCTGCTAACGCGAGAATCAAGAAATTACAGACTGCAGAAGCAATGGCCTCGTGATACCATGTGAGAATTTAATCCACAGGTCCTTGATCAAGAAGACGACGCGTGTTCGAGTCCGCGTAGCCTAGTGGCTGACACTATGAAGCTGTAGGAGGATGTCCTAAGTTCAAGTCCTGGCAGGACACGTCCGTGGGTCTGTCATGAGGGGTGCCTCTAGCTTAAGAGGTTGTATTTCCAATTCCATGAGTCTGTCATGAGGGGTGCCTCTACCATGAGTCTGTTATGAGGGTGCCTCTACCTTAAAAGATTGTATTTCCAATTCATTGTTCTCTCAAAACAAAAAAAAAAGCGTTCGTATAACAGACTCGCAACAATCTCGTATTAATTAACTGAATATATTACATCCAGGAGTCATGCGTGCGTGCGGTTACACCGTTTACACAAAGAGTGTGTCGTTTAACTTGGTGACTAGGCGATGACGTGTGGAGTTACACGTGACGTCAAACAAATCAGGCGTGTGATCATCTTCATTGTTACTCTCTCCTTCCCCACGGCATTTCACCTTGTGTGCGACCCCAATCAATGGAAGCACCTGAGCGCTTCGACATGAAGGGCAACGACCCTCAGATGTGCTGCTTCCTTGCTTCAACAATTTGCGTAAACAGAACCAACAGTAAAAGTGACCACAGCAAGTCACTTCGGCGTGTCCATGCTCCTTTTGACTAGCCGGGAGAGAACTCCTGCCTCCCGACGTGCACGGTTGTTGGAAATGTAGCGCTGCGAAAAACACGCGGTGACGGGTACGAATTGCAGCGGAGTTACGATCGTCCTCCTTGTCAGCAACGGAAGCTAACTTTGGATGTGGATATGGTGTGCCAACATAAACTGCGATGGCACTTGATGATTCCACACGGCATTTCACTTTCTCTGCGACCCCAAGCAGGGGAAGCACCTGAACGCTTCGACATGAAGAGCAATGACCCTCAGATGTACTGCTTTCCTGCTTCAACCATTTGCGTAAACAGAACCAACAGCAAGTCACTATTGCATCTACCTTCGGCGTATCCAAACAAATACCACATTCAAACTGTAGAGGTAATAAGTCCATCCTCCTTTTGACGAGCCGAGAGAGGAACCGAGTATAGCAGCCTATGAACTCCTGCCTCCCGAGTCCCGACGTGCACGGTTGTTGGAAAGTGAAGGAAACGTCAATCTTTTGACGTAGGAAATGTAGCAGCTCCCGAACGCATCCAGGATTGCCACTTTTCCGACTACGTCTCTTCCGACTCCCGACTTGCACAATTGCGAGGCTGAAAGTCATGCACATACACGTATCTAACCTCGAACGGTTCAAAACCAAGGCCTTTAGGAAGTGACATTTGACACAATACAAGTCTGCTTTTTCATGAACTTTAATGTTACTCTGATTGTAACCAATGGAAGCAATTGAGCGCTTGGACACGAAGATCAACAGCCATTAAGTCTGTTTCTTCTTTAGAGTAACCAATTCTACAGAACGAAAAAAATCAACAGGAGTTACCATAGCGGGTTATAAGTGCATCTATGTCCACTTATTCTATGCGGATAGCACATTCAAAATTTCAAGCTAATAAGTCCATTGTGTTTGAATCGCTACATATCCGTGTGTGATAACAACTCTTGTGCATAAGGTTAGAGCAAATTAAAATAGATGCATGGTTAATTAGGGTGCTGGAATTGTTTATGTTTACAAAAACCAATAAGATAAAGATCGGCTCTACCCTCTTCTTCATGTTTTTTCTTTGTGTGTGTGTGTGTGAAACCTTATGAAGGCTATTTTATAGAATGATATCTCATGACTTCGATATCTATGTAGTGGTTATGCCTATTTGCCTTTTTTATCATAAATTCATCTCCTTCTACCTCATTCTCGTACAAGCCTCTTAAACTACAATTCAAAATCTAGCAACCAGGAAAACTTACAATGCACATTATTTTCTATGACATGAACTTCTAGGGAATTATTCATGGCACAAAGGTGCATCTTAAAAAACATGATAGTAGTCATGCTACTATAGCCAAGCCTAGGATTAATGTAAAGTTTCAATTGCTCCTACACGTGTTCGACATAGTCAAGCAAATCTTTCTCTTTCATTATCTCTTAAAATGCACAATTCCTTCAGCAAAGGCTCCTAAGATTAATGATTGATAAAGAAAATTCACTAGAGAACACAACCAATTAATACAATGAAGAATGGTTATTCAAACATCATTTCAGCCCCTCTACTGCATGACATCTCCACTTCAATGTTGTGGATGTGGAGAAGATGAATCCTTGCTATGGAAAATAATGGACCGCCACAGGGGAGAGAAGGTTACTTTCCAAAATGTCTTCAAGTTTTTAGTATCTCAATGCATCTGAATGGATAATCATTATTTACAAAGCCTCTCATGCGTAATCCATAGTGTATATCCACTATTTAAAGAGAATGATCCTTCGTTGGAAGCATGCTAGTTATATTTTCATCCTGATAAAAAAATTTTAGAATCCAAGGACCACACATGTCAAGTGAATTCGATCGAGCTTTTAGTCTAGAGGAATTCTCCTGGGACTCAATCTCCTAATCCTTGATCCTCAAATTTTCATGCCTTGCTCTTTGAATTTGGCCATGAATTTCATTCAAAGAATGAATTCGTCCCTCCAAACACATAATGGGACCTCATCTAAGAATGAATTCGTCCAAGAAAACTTGATTCGTCCATCAAAACTTGAATGAATTCATCTACCAAAGCTTACAGTTGCGAATTCTTCTAGGAATGCATTCATCCATCAAAATGCAAATGAATTCATTCATCAAAGCTAGAAATCGGGAATTCATCCAAGGAATGAATTCCTCCATCTCCTAGGATACTTTGTGTTGCAGGTTTTAAAATCAAGTCAGGTATCTATTTCAAGAAGATATTGGAAGTTCAAAATGGAGTGTTGATTCATCATGAAGGAAATGCTTGCATTTAAACTTCGAATCTATTCATGAAGTTTGCAAGCCATCTTACGTTGTGGAGAGCTAAAATAAGTTGGTTGTTAGTACCTCAATTGGGGTACTCCTTAGAAATAGCCCACTCTTCCACCACTCTATCCCACTCATCCACCAGTCTTATCAGGATTGGAATGCATACATCAGTAAGCAATGAAGGTATAGTAAATGCTTGGATTCAGGAGAGGCCATTTTGGTCGCCTTTAGGTCTATATAAGAAGTGGCTTGAAACTTGTTTTGGGATTCATCGCCTCTAATACTTGTTCGAGATCATGACCTCAGCTGATTGGAAATTCATCTCTATCATCTTGTCGTTTTGGTTTTCTTGTATTATTGAGGTTCTATCTAGTCCATTTGCAATCACAATATCCTTGGTCATTCTTTGCTCACAAGTGGAACTTTTTCCAGTATGATTAGAGGCCCTCTGTGGTGGGTAAATAGAGTGAGGGAATTTGAGTTAGGTGGCAGTTGGCATGAAAGTGAGATTGAAAATTCTTGGACAACTCTTCTATAGTGGAGTCTCTTGTACTTCTTGCAGAGGCCACATAATGCTGCACATATTTCATTGTGTTGTGTGGTCCCCAATCGTCTCTAGAGTATGGTATCTAAATTGTAACTCATAACTTATTCATACTATCTTCAACCTTTGTGAATTGTTCTTTGCCTTATTTCTATACTTGTAATTTGTCTATCGCTATGTTGTTTCTATCAACTTATGCCTAAACACAGTCATGTAACAGGGTATACTTCCCTAAGGAGGGACCTACCTTCACTAGAGGGAGTACTTTAATCATGTTCTAGATCACCCCCTCTAAAATCCTATAATCAATAATAGATCAATAAACAACATAGGAGAACACAATCAAAAGAGACATGAAAGAATGGATAGACAAGCACCATGTCACCCCTCCACTAACTAAAATCTTTACTTGAATGCTTGATATATGGAGAAGAGGGATCCTTGCTTTTGAAGATAAGAGTATTTCATAGGAGTGAGAGGGGTACTTTGGAAAAATGTTCTACTTTCCTTAGTATCTAAGGATAAAAGTGGTTGCCTTTATGTATGTTCACACAATAAGACTAGACAGCTGATGAAATGCACATTACTGTAAAAGTGAGGTATCATTACAGAAATACAATCATTACAATAAGATTAGACATTGGATGGAATGTTTAATACAATCATTACAATAAGATTAGAGAGAGGATAGAATGTACACCCTTGTTTGGATGATGTAGATGTGGAGAAGACGAATCCTTGCTATGGAAGATAATGGATTACTAGAGGAGTGAGAAGGTTACTTTAGATTTCAAATCAAGAAGGTGGAAAAATTGGATCTATAGCACAAAATGCACGGACACATAAATGCTCGAAGGTTGAAGGATATGGAAAAGAAGAGCTAAGGGTTAGGGTTATGGTTACCTAATCTCTATAATCAAAATCTCAAGAGCTTGTGCAAAGCTTGTCACTTAGAAAAGCAAACAAGGTTACCACTCAAGAAGAACAATTATGTGAACTATCATGCACTTGACCGCATTGATATAGATGTTTGGGGACCAAAAAGGGAAAAGGCAATTGGAGGTATTAAATTTTTTGTTATTGTACTAGGATGAATTGGCTCTATTGTATAAGACATAAATAACATGTATTTTATTATCTATAGAAGTTCAACATTATTGTTGAAAGAGAATGTGACAAGTACATCAAGTGCATAAGGTTACATGGAGTGGGAGAACACTTCTCTTATGCGTTTTCTAGTTACTTGGAAACTGATGGCATCAAAAGGAAAATCACATAGTGAAAAGGAATAATATGCATATTGCAAAATGTGCCATGGCAATGATAAAGGGAATAAGTATACATGATTGTCATTGAGCTAATCAGCAACCACAACTATTTACATTATGAAGAATGCTCCCACATTAGGTATACATGCTAGTACACTTTACGAAGCTTGGCACAATAGAAAGCCACATGTTTCACGCGTACTTCCTTTCTTCAAAGGGTTTATATTAGCAATATCTTATGTTGATATGTAATCTTGTAGTAGTGATGGTTTAATCATGGAAAAGAGTGTGTGCATGTGAATTTAAGGAGCGTAGATTTCATAGTGTGAAACCATTAACAAAAGTGAATCGCGATACAGAATAATGAATTCAAAAATAGAAAAACATGGAAAGCATCAATGAAGGCCCCATTCATA
>CM035424.1:29786899-29931899 GCA_020310875.1 Ceratopteris richardii | reverse complement strand
GGGCAGAGGCGGGTGGCTAGTGGAGGAAGGGGGGGGGGGCTAGTGGAGGAGGGGGTGGCTAGGCGGAGGGCGGAGGATAGGGGAGGCGGAGGGTGGAGGATAGGGGAGGGCGGAGGGTAGGGCGGAGGGTAGGGCGGAGGGTAGGGCGGAGGGTAGGGCGGGTGGCGGGGGGAATTGGCGGATGGCGGGGGTGGGAGAGGATAGGCGGGTGGCGGGGGTGGGAGAGGATAGGCGGGCGGGGAAGGAGAGAGAAAGGAAGGGGAAGAGAGAGGGGAAGGGAGAGAGGGAGGAGGGGGGAGAGAGAGGGGAAGGGAGAGAGAGAGGAGGAAGAGAGAGAGAGAGAAATTGGGAGAGAGAGAAAGGGGAAGAGAGAGAAGGGTTCATTCGCGGGAAACGAGAGAGAAATAGAGAGAGAGTGAGAGAAGAAAGAGAGAGGGAAGGAGATAGAGAGGGAGAGAGAGAGAGAGGGGGAGAGAGAGATGAAGAGAGAAAGAGAGAGAGAGAGAGAGAGAGAGAGAGAGAGAGAGAGAGAGAGAGAGAGAGAGAGAGAGAGAGAGAGAGAGAGAGAGAGAGAGAGAGAACGAGAAAGAAGAGAGAGAGGGGGGGGTTGAAAGAGAGAGGGGAATAGAGAGAGAGAGAGAGAGAAAGATAGCGAGAGGGGGAGAGAAAGAGGGAGAGAGAGACGGGACGGGAAAGCGGAGAGAGAGAGGGAGCGAGAAAGAGATAGAGAGAGAAAGGGAAATAGATGGGAAAGTGAGAGGCCGAGAGATAAAACAAATCAACTGAAATGAAAGCAACCATCCGCCCGGAGAACCATTATGTCCATGAAATGGAATGGACTATTCCCTGAAGCTTCATCCCAAGGCATCTGAGAGTTTCCGACCTCTACAGACCCCCACATCAAGCTTTTGCACCGTCTCGGTGCAATTTCTTCCTTATTCTGCTTATTTCAAGAGATCTAGTTAATTACTGAAAAAACATGATATGTACAAAGGGTGTAATGCTTCCATTTTGACCTAGCACCATGTGGCAATACCTTGATAACCTTATATGGTCCTGTCCATTTGGGTGCCAATTTAGTTGGAATTGGTGGAATTTGATGCACTAAAACCATGGACCCTTCTTGAACTTCGTTGGATCTCAGAAACCTGTCATGCAATCTCTTGCGCTCTTCTTGTGTCACCAGAAGTTTTTGCATTGCTCCTTCTCTGTATTCTTCTAATGCCACCAATCTCTGAATGGGGGGTTCAATTCCAATGGTTTTGATTCCTAGTTCCTTTTTGATAATGAACTCAAATGGTGCCAATGCCTCTTTCCCATATACTAACCGAAACGGAGTTTCGCCTGTGGTTCCCCTCTTTGTGGTTCTGAAAGCCCAAATTGCACCAATTAGTGCTAGTGGCCAAGAGCTTTGATGATCGAAAGATAATTTGCGAAGCAGTCCAATCAAAATCTTATTGGAACTCTCTGCTTGGCCATTTGCCCTGGGGTAGTAGGCACAAGATTTTTTATGAAAGATTTTGTACCTGTCAAATATAAACTGGAGCAACTGATTTACAAAATGTGTGCCCCTATCACTAGTAATTTCCAGTGGGCAACCAAATCTTGAGAAAATACGTTTATACATAAATTTAGCTACTGTTAAAGCCGTGCAGTCCACAGTAGCTTTAGCCTCTATCCATTTAGTGGCATAGCATGTAGCCATCAAAATATACTTTTTACCTCCAGGTTGCCCAGTCGGGCTAATTGGCCCTATGAAATCAAGACCCCATCGTTCAAATGGGAGCCATCCTGTAGATATGACCAATGGTTGGAAATTCAATCTGGTTGGCGCGGGAGCACACCTCTGGCAGATGTGGCATCCTTTAGAAAACTCGATTGCATCCTTGAAAATATGAGGCCACCATAAACCTTTGTGGATGATTCTATGAGCCAATTCTTCCCCCTTTAGATGTCCTTCACTGTGTACAGCCTCCAGCAGAAGATTTACCTCCTCTGGATAGACACACCTTCTCAATATATCGTCTTGACAGTATTTATATAAATTCCAATTTATAAGAGAATATGCTTTGGTTTTCAGGAGCAATCTTCTCTTTTCTACCAGTGTCAAGTGCTCTGGGATCTTTCCAGTAGTCAGAACATGGAGAATGTCATCATACCAACCAGTCCGAACTGCTACTAGAAAAAGATTGCTATCCACCAATTCATCATTAATACCTGTTGCCTTTTCACTCATTGCCGTCCTGGACAATTGATCTGCCATGTAGTGCTCTTTCCCTGGCTTAATGTGAATATCGAAATCAAATTCTTGGAATAACAATAGCCATCGCCAAACCCTTCCAGCTACTCTGGGCTTGTTAATCAGGTACTTCAAAGGCTGATGATCAGTTATGACAATAAAATGCACACCTAAGAGGTAATGCCGAAATTTTTGAAGAGCGAACACGATGGCCAAACCTTCCCTTTCGGTAGTGTTGTAGTTTCTTTCTGCCGTGGTAAGCAATCTGCTAGCATAGACAATAGGTTGGTCTACCTTATGTGATGATGATTGAGCCAAGACTGCTCCAACTGCATGAAGACTGGCATCTGTATGTACATGGAACTCTAATGACCAATTAGGAACAGTTAAAAGTGGGGCAGTACATAGTCTTAACTTTAATTCGCAAAATGCTTTCTCAGCTTCAGGAGTCCATGAGAAAGGGACGTTCTTACTTGTAAGCCTGGATAAAGGCTTAGCTATTTCCGAATACATTCTGATAAATCGTCTATGATATCCTGCATGGCCCAAGAAACTTTGCACTTCCTTTGGGCTTTGTGGAATTGGCATGGAAAGGATAGCAGTGATCTTTGCCGGATCAACCGTTATCCCTTCAACTGATACTATGTGGCCTAGGAGAGTGCCTTTGGTCACCAAAAAATGACATTTAGCAGGATTCAACTTCAACCCTGTTTTGAGACACTGCTCAAAGATTTCCTTTAGATTATCCAAATGGTTATTGAAATCTTGAACTATTGCCCTCTTGTCTGTTCCTGAAAATACTAAAAAATCATCCATAAAAATGTGCAGAAATGAGGTTAACCATTTCCCTAGTATGAGATACATAGTCCTATTGAAGGATGCTGGTGCATTCTTCAAGCCAAAGGCCATACGGGTATAAACATATGTGCCCCATGGAGTAACAAAAGCCGTCTTGTCTCTATCTTCAGGATGAATGGCTATCTGATTGTAGCCGCTGAACCCATCAAGAAAACTGTATAGAGAGTGTCCAGCTACTTCTTCAAGCACCTGCTCTGTGAATGGCTGAGGAAAGCCATCTTGAATAGTTACCTTATTCAAGGCACGAAAATCGACGCATACTCTTATTTTGCCGTTTTTCTTTGGTACAATGACCATGGAAGAAAGCCACCGTGAGTGTTCTACAGGAACAATAATGCCTGCCTCTTCCAGTTTTGTTATTTCTAGCTTTACTGCTTCTGCATACTTTGGATTAAGTCGGTAAGGCCTACTTCTTGCAGGTGAAGCTCCTTCCACTAAGGGTATTCGGTGTAATCCAAGCTCCTCTGGTATCCCTGTTAAGTCTTTATAGGACCATGCAAAGACATCTTTATAGGCAAAAAGTAGGGAGGTTACCTTCTGCAATAAAGAGGGATAGTGCCATAACCAAGCAGCCAAGTGAACTATCTGAGGATTCTCTTCATCACCAAGATTTACTTCTTGAACAAACTTTTCAGAATTGGACTTACTTGAAAATTCATCTCCATTGTATGCAGGAGCAGAGTTCAATTTATGATCCACAATCTGTTCCTTGATCCATCCCAAAGGTATATTTGAGAATGGAAGTTCTTGAAGGTCACACTTAGCTTCCTCCGATGCAGGCACAACTTTGTCACTTTCTGGTCCTGCAAGCATAAAATTCTTTGATTCCTCATATTTTCCTGCCTTTTCCTTACATACCATCTTAGTGGCGCTAAGTGTTGAATTTTGATTTTTTGATTCAATTAGATATTTTTGTCCTTCAGGAGGTGCCTGCAAAAGATAAGCTTGACTTCCTTGCTTACTCTTTTCTATTTTGTTCAAGTGAAGAACATCAGCTTTTCCCTCTTCCCGTCCTCCTTGTGTTGCTTCAGCAAAGTCCTCATTTACTTCACATATCTCTACTGTGGAGCATTCTGCACTTCCCATCATCCAATTTAATAGAGCATCATCTTCTGAAGGCATTACCTGGGTTTCCATTGCATATCGAGTAGCCTTGTTGATGTCTGATCCTTCTTCCAAATGTAACTGTAAATGATTGTTAGTACTTGTGGAAATCCATAACTTGTTCTTTCCCCAATCCTGTAGAGCCTTTGCTTGCCTTAACCAAGGCCTTCCCAAGAGTAGAGGGTATGAGGTCTCTTCTGGCAGGGCTATAACGACAAAGTCTAAAACAAAATGACAACCCTGCACTATCATAAGTACCTTTTCGACAATGCCCAGTGGTGCAACCCGAGGTTGATCTGCTAATGTGACTGTGAAGGGTGCTGCCTTTGTGGGATTGAGCCTTAGTTTCTTCATAGTGAAATCAGGCATCAAATTGATGCCGGAACCTCCATCTATAATAACACCTGTGAGAGCTTCATCCTTGATAAAAACAGTTAATCTTGAGCTTTGATAATCAGCCAGGCGTGCAGGAGGAAAGTCCACCATAAAACCATCTATGCTAGGAGGTGGGCACAAGCATGCAGAATGTATAATTTTCAGCAGATCACTTCTTACTTTAGAATCCATCTTTATGAGTTGGTACAGACTAATCTTATGGTGAATACCTTTCAAGATTTCCTCAATGTTCACTTCTTGCGTGTCTTCAGGAGTATTTGTTGGTCGATCTTTTAGCAAATTGGTCACCCTCTCATAAGCCTCTTCCATGTCTTCTTGGTCCTTCCATCCCACCCTCTTTTCTGCATCTCTATCTTTGGGTCCTTGTTGTTCCTCCTTATGGGCTACTGCCGCTTGCCTGGCTCTAGTCATCATTGGCATAGATGAAGATGAAACAGCATAAGATTGAGCGGTCATACCTTCTTCTTTTGGAGAGACTGATA
The DNA here is from genome assembly GCA_020310875.1 of Ceratopteris richardii. Lineage (NCBI taxonomy): Eukaryota > Viridiplantae > Streptophyta > Polypodiopsida > Polypodiales > Pteridaceae > Ceratopteris > Ceratopteris richardii. The sequence goes on along the minus strand of CM035424.1, from coordinate 29,926,820 downwards.
TCATGTGGATTGGAGTAGGACGTCCTCTTGGGCAATCTTTTGTATAGTGATCCTTTGCCTCCGGACAATGTTGACAGGGAGGTGCATCTTCTGGAAGAGAACACCTATTCTGCATGTGGCCGTACTCACCACAACGGTAGCACATCAAAGGTCTATTGTATCTAGGCTTCGCAGGCCGATTCTCTTCTCTATTAGCTGTATGTGAGGTGCTAGCATAATATGAATCTAAAACTTGATGGTTACCTCGTTGTTGCGCTCCTTTGAGGTAGTAGCAGTCTCTAGCTTCATGACCATCTTTGCCGCAGAATTGACAACTGACCTTGTTAGGACAATTACCATTGGAATGTCCACTATTGCTACATATTGTACACCAAACCTGTCTTCGTATGTCCTGTGTGGTTCGCAAATCTTCGAGCTCACGACGAAGTTGAGCTACTACATCAACAGTGTGGGGCGGGGGTAGCGACACAACCTTCTCTTCTTAGCGACTTCGCTGCATTCTTAAGGCTTCCAACTCCTTCCTGAGTTGCTCGATGGGATCCAAGTCCGATGCATAATTTGGTTGGGCCTCCCCTTCAAAATGTAGTCTAGCCTCCTCAATGCGCGATGCAGTTGCAACAAAATCATCAAGTGTTGCATCCAATCTCAGAGATTCACGAAGCTTCTGCTGAGATGACTTGGGCAGAGCTTTCTCTATCCATTTTTTTACTAAGAAATCACCTGGAGCATGTGGCAGACGCGAAACAAGTGCTTTTGTTCTAGTGTGTAGTTCGTGAAATGATTCACCTGATCTCAATTTTAGGTTCGCCAGCTGATCTAGAGCTCTTTCAGAGGAGTTGCTTGGTCGGAATGTCTGCGAGAATGCCGTCTTCAGTGTCTCCCATGTGGTGAAGTGTCCATCTGCATATTGACTATACCATTTGTCTGCTTCCAATGTAGATGGGAAGAGCACCAACATTGCATCCTCTCGGTTCTGCAATCCTCGACCGCGGCATAGTGAGACGAATCTCCTCATGTGGTCATCTACATCCTCATAAGTCAATCCCTTAAATGTAGGGAACTTGATGTTCAACCTAGAAAGTAAATGAGAAAGTTCCTCCATGGGCACTGGTGCTTCTTCTGAAGTATCAGAGGAAAAATCCAACGTCCTCCTCAGTTTTTCTTTTGAAAGCGGGGTTGAAGCCAAATCGATGGACAAATTTATGGGTAGAGGAGTACTAGCCGAAGATAGAGCTGGCTTCTTGAGGCTCTTTTGTACACGAACGGGCTCTCTGTCTATTCGAGTGTGGGTCATGTACCCACTCGCAGAATGCAAAAATCAAGGAATTAATGCAATGATAATTATATAGTGCACACTAGATACCTCCCACAAAAATGCAAGGTCCCACCGGGCGTGCCAAACTGTTGAGGAGGTACTGGGGTATCCGCTTTTAACAAGGTAGAGAATGAAGATTAAACACGTCCAGTACGTCACCTACTCAAGGGGGGTTCTCTTTAGGGAAGTATACCCTTTAACACTTTTGTGAGCAGGTCGACAACAAGAATTGTACAGAGTGGTAAATACTTGGGAAAATATGGACAACAAATGACCCAAGAAGACCGTACACTTCTTGATTCAAATCAGGTGATTATAAGGTTGGGCAGAGTGATGCTCAAACGTGCAAACTTAGGGCTAACAAACCACCCTAAAAGTAAATAACTTCAATACAACAGATTCTTCCCATCAGCATAAGGGGCCAATGATATGCAGACTAACTCAGAACAATACAAATGGTAAGAATTTCTCAAGAGAATAGAGCTTAACAGCAACACTGACTCACAAAAAAGAAAAATCCAAGCCACTCTCTTACACTATAGTGCACATAGCCCTCCACTGAGAAGCCTACCCTCTGTATCCACACTACAGAGTAGCTCCTACAATAGGCTTGAAACCACCAAGTGTAAGAGAGGACTTCTGCACGTATGCACGAACCACTGTATCTCTAAAATTGTACATGTACTCCAGTGTGTTGTAACCCAAATGAGCACAAATCCTTTGATTTTATAGGCCCTAATAGGCCAAGAGAGCCTTGCCGAATCTTCACGTCCACTGATCATGCACCGGTTGAATGCCCAAAATTGGAGGGTAGGTCAAATATTCCCTTGATTTGAATTGGATCCCCAAAGATAGGTGGTCGCCGTGAATGGTTGGTGGCCACTTTTACTCTTGACAATACACTTTTACCATTGCACCTTTGTCTTGAGCCTTCCACTGCCCGCATGATGTGCGAGACCCAATCTTGCTTTTGATTCATTGTACTTCTGGACCCATGTTCATCCTGAGAAAAGCTCCTTCATGATTGGCTTAGAGGTCATTTTCTTCTATGCTCTGCATGCTCCTCACAGCCAAGTGTCTTCTGACAGGTGTGTGCATGTATGAATATGTGTGTGTAGGTGTATGTGGGCCTATATGTGGGGTGAGAGGGTATGTGTGTGGGGATGCATGTATGTGTTGGTGTATGTGTGATGGGTGGGTGTGCATGTGTATGGGTGTGAGAGTGTGTGCGTTTATGTGCGTGGTTGTGCGTGAGTGTGTGTGTATGGATGTGCAGGTGTGGGGGCGTGTGAATGTGCCGGTGTGTGTGGAAGGGTGGTGTGAGGGAGATAGAGAGTGAGGGGGTGCGACGGATGAGTTGTGAGGTGTGAGGGAAGATGTGAGGGGTAGAGGCGGAGGGGGTGGGGGGATTGGTGGGGTGAGGGGGGGTTTGAGCGGAGGGTGGAGTGGGGGTAGAGGCGGAGGGGGAGTCGGGTGGGGGAATTCGGAGGGCGGAGTGGGGGGAATGCGGAGGGCGGAGTGGGGGGTAGGGGGGGGCGGAGGCGGGTGCTAGTGGAGAAAGGGGGGGGGCTAGTGGAGGAGGGGGGTGGCTAGTGGAGGAGGGGGGGGTGACTAGGCAGAGGGTGCGGGGTGAGGGGGCGGAGGCGTGCGGGGTGAGGGGGCTCACTAGAGAGATAGTGAAGGGTGTACATTAGAGCAGATTGGCGCAAGGTTGGTGTTGTAGATTAGAGATCACGCAAAAGACAGAAGGAATCGTGGAGAGAAAATATGAGAGTGAGAGGGAGGGAGAAAGAGAAAGAGAGAGATCAGAAATTTCTTTTCTTTTTCTATGTCTGTTTTATTCATTAACGTTTTAAGTATATGTTTTATTGGAGGATTAATTAACAAAACGTGAGAAGGAAGCTTGCTTTCTAAAAACAAAAAGAAATGACTAAATGAAACCTTTCTAGAAATAAATGTAAAGAAATTTAAACTAAATAAAAGAACTTTAAAAAAGAAGGGGATAGTTTTCTTTATTTTTTGAATATTTTTTTAACCTTTATGTATAGTAATTGAGTTTTCTCACAAGATTCTCTCCACGTCCCCACAGATTTTCTCTCCAAGTTATTGCATGACTTTTAAGTAAAGAGAGGTGTCTGAAATAAAGCTTTTTGAGTTACAAAGACCGAACACCCGAAGAGAAGTGAAGATTCTTCAGAAAAGATCGAAGAGAAGTTGAAGGGAATCTTCTCGCACTATAGCTAAGAAGTCTATTTTAAATCAAGCGATACACACTATAGTGAGATTTTCTGTGTATGATTCAAAGTCAATTGCTGACATCAATTGTCTATTCATTATCATCATTGAGCATAGTTTGTTTATTTGCCACATCTAGTCCGAGGAATTATTTAACATTCTACATTCATAATGCATATGCCCTAGGACTTCATCCCACAAGTCCGAGCACTTTCACTTTCTCCTCCAAGGCACGGCCGTGAGACATACCAGATCACCACAGTACTCGACAGAGGTGGCTAATGTGTAGATGCCGCTCAGGGAGCCAGGGGGATGCACATCCAATGGGGCCGTATTCAACCCCCCGCTGCTCTCCACTCTAGACCTCCTTCCTAAAAACGTGTTATCATGCCTAATTACCGATGTTTTTGGATATGTGCTTTTGGTGATTTTCTTCTATTTTTGGAGAGGTTTCCCTAAAGAAAGCGCTTGATTAGTACAAACGCATGCTTTTACGAAAGTGATTGTAGAGAACCATCTTTTTTCTAAATTTGGTGGATTGCACACTTCTTTGTGCGACAATCAAATCTAATGTAAGGCGGCCTCCACATGAAAGAGAAACAAGCCAAAAATCAAACAATTACCCTTGTGACTGAGAGTGAGAGTGAGAGTGTGATTAAGAGTGCAAGTGTGAATGAGATTGTAATAGATCGGGGTTGACCGAGAGGTAAAGGCTTCTTCAAGAAGCTATTTTCATAAGCTATTGTATCGTGTGATTCACATCCATAATATCAAAATTTCTCTCTCTAAGTCATATCGTGTCTACTCTTCTACTTCAAATTTTCCCTTATCCTGTGCAAGTTCTCTTTTTCTTCTTCCACTATTCTTGAGTGATCACAAGCTTGTGATGGGCAATATATTGTGATTGAGGAAGTACTACAGTATGCGACACACTTTTGGGTCACAACCCCTACACACCTATTTAAGAAAATGAGCCTTAAGGCTCATTTTCTTAAATAATTCCTATGAGAGTGTAACAACATGGTTGAGTTGCGCCGATTGGTAGTAAAACTAAAGTTGGCTTATGCATGCTATGGTAGTCATTTTTAGACATCAAACCAGATGCTTCAAGTTACAATATGTTTTATCCTTCCAGAATGGGCTTTAAAAGGTCTCAAAAATTTAGGGTAGACTGAGAGGGATCCTCCATAGATAAGTATGATATTAGAGAAACACACCACATGTTTCTTATGGAGAAGTCATACCCCCGATCAAATACATGTTTGATGTTTCTAAAAGTTTTTTGTGTGCAAAAGGAGAAAATGTAAAAAAAAATCATTGCAAGATTCTTCGGCAATGAGGCATGCAAGAAGCCATTTTCTACCCATAGTTAGGAGGGATCATTTCCAATCGAAGATAATCCACTCTTTATTGCTAGCAAAGTTGGAAACCCAACAATTCCCTAACCCCAACATGAAGAATATCTCATTTTAGGTGGCCAAGGTAATTGTGACGAAATGCACATTGGGATTCATCCACCTTATCCATCTTATGCACATTGACAAAGATTTATCCTTCATCATTGCCCTCACACATTCTGCAACATACCTATTCTTATTTTCTACTACACTATTTCCTTCTTGTGTATACCTCCATGTGATTTTCCTTTTGAGAGCATTACTTTCCAGGAAATCAAAAAACTCATGAGAGAAGTATTTTCCCCCTCCATCAGACCTAATACACTTGATGTACCTATCACATTCTCTTCTACCCATAACCTTGAACTTCTTGAGACAATAAAATAGTTGTGATTTATGTCTCACACAAGAGAGCCAATTCTTCCTTGTAGAGTCAACGAGTGGATGGTAGATCACATAATCATTCCTCTTGAATGGTAATCTCATGCTCTTTCCCAACTCACAAGATTTACACAAGATCTTGATATTTTGGTTCTAGAGACTAGGTAATCCTAACACTGAGCTCTTCGTTTCCATGTCCTTCAACCTTTGAGCGTTTATGTCTCCTTTCCTTTTGTGCCATAGATGGGATCTTGCTACCTTCTTATTTCCAAGTTTGAAGTAAGTTCTCTGATTGAAGATAGGCTTCACATTGAAGGTGAACAACCTTCCTTCCTTTCTACCTTTGACTATAAACATGTACCGTTCTTTAAGGCTTTTCACAAAGCATCCCTTCTAACAAAACTTGACCTGCAAACCTCTCTCAACAGTGTGCCCCAAAGAAACTAAGTTATTTGTAATTGTGGGAGCATAAGTATCATCACCTATTGTTAAATGTCCTTTGGTTGATCCCACTTGCAAGATTGAGAAGAACTCATTGTTCCAACTCATATGGTTTCTACACTCACTATCAACATACTAAGTATTTGATCCTTTTGACTTGAACTTTATAGGTTGAACATGCCTTCTATCTTTGATGGAGATCTCTTTCATAGTGGACATACTTGGCGTAAATAAAGCATCCTTCTAAATTCTAATTTGGCCTTGTTCCTCTTCCTCTTAAATTTCCTCTTCTACAAGATGAAGAGTATTTGACTAGTCTTCCATTTCATCCTCTAACTTGTCTTCATCTTTTTATAGCTTGATTCTTTGCTCTTCCTTTACGTTTACATGCATAGAACACTTGGGATTCATTGCAATTTCGTTTCTCAACCTCTAATATTTAGTTTCTCAGTGACCATCAAGACTAGAATCTCCTCAAAATAGGGAAGAGTATCTTTGACATACACAATTTTTTTAAAAATGTTCCACTTCTCATCATCCCTAAGCTAGTTTAAGGTATATACAAGTAGGTAATTAGAATCTATAACACCCCCTATAGACCATAATGCATCAGTGAATTCTTTGACCATCAATATGTAATCATTTATGTTGCTCCTAGGGGTTTTCCCTCAATTTTTTGGGCTCATTCTTCAACTAAATCTTCTTAGTTTTGGTCGAGGTGGAGTAGAGCCTCTCTTGTGTCTCCCATACTTTCATGGAAGTATCTAAGTCTTCTATATGTCAAATCATGGTATTGCTAATGTGTTATGCAAGTATGAAGATGACTCTCTTATCCCTTTAATTCCACCCTTCGATCTTCCTTAATTGATCATGAGTTGGATTCTCTCCTTATCTAGGTCTTGCATAGTACCACTCATGAGACCACATAATTCTTTTCCCATTAAATAGCTAGAGATCCTAAACTTCCATGGATGATAATAATTGTTGTCCAACTTTTCAATTTAAGTGCTATACTGTAACATGATGAGTTATATTATAGTCTTCTAGATCCCTTTGATGTAGAGGAATTGAATAATAACAGAAGAATAACTTGTGATCTTCAAGTTGCACCAATAGATGATGCTTATGTCTTCCGTCTTCACTAGTAGGCTCCTCCTTGCTTGGTGCGTGCTTTTGAGCTTGGTCTATCAACACCGCTTCCTTCAAACGCCTTCAGAGTCTTCTAAGGGTCCTTTTGAGTTCTCTAAGTGTTTCGAATAGCCCTAATATCACTGTTGCAAAAACTTTCAACGGGAAATTTGAAGCTATACTAGGCTCAAAGGCGATTTCATAGAACGTATGCTTAATGAAATGATTGAATCTCGGCCAATATGCATACTAAGCCAAGACACCTTGCAACAAAGAAGAGTTTGACGCTTTGAAAATGAAAGTTGAACGTGCACGATTGTTGGAAACGTCAATCTTTTGACGTAGGAAATGTAACAGCTCCCGAACGCATCCAGGATTGCCACTACGTCTCTTCCGACTACGTCTCTTCCAGGATTGCCACTTTTCAGAGCTCTCATCAAATTTCCCGACTACGTATCTTCTGACTCCCGACTTGCACAATTGCGAGACTGAAAGTCATGCACATACACGTATCTAACCTCGAACGGTTCAAAACCAAGGCCTTTAGGAAGTGACATTTAACACAATACAAGTCTGCCTTTTCATGAACTCTAATGTTACTCTGATTCTAACCAATGGAAACAATTGAGCGCTTGGACATGAAGAGCAACAGAAAAACTCTATGTCATAAGTGCATAAGTGCATCTAAGTCCACTTATTCTATGCGGCTAAGTGCATCTATGTCCACTTATTCTATGCGGATAGCACATTCAAAATTTCAAGCCAATAAGTCCATTGTGTTTGAATCGCTACATGCCCGTTTGTGGTAACAACTCTTTTGCATAAAGTTGGAGCAAGTTAAAATAGATGCATGGTTAGTTAGGGTGCTCGAATTGCTTATGTTTACAAAGACCAATAAGATAAAGATCAGCTCTACCATCTTCTTCATGCTTTTTCTTTGTGTGTGTCTGAAAATATGGAAGAGTATCTTTGCTACAATCTCCTCAAAATATGGAAGAGTATCTTTGACATACACAATTTTTTTAAAAGCGTTCCACTTCTCGTCATCCCTAAGCCAATTTAAGGTATATGCAACTTGGTCATTATAATCTATGTCACAATATATAGAGCATAATGCATCCATGAATTCTTTGATCATCAATATGTCATCATTTATGTTATTGATAGGGGTTTTTCCTCAATTTTTTAGACTTAATTTCAACTCAATCTTCTTAGTTCTAGTGGAGGTGGAGTAGAGTCTCTCTAGTGTTTCCCATAGTTTCATGGAAGTATCTAAGTCTTCTATATGCCAAATCATGGCATTCATAAGGTGCTATGAAAGTATGATGATGACTCTTTTGTCCCTTTCATTCCACTCTTTGATCTATTGACCATGAGTTGGATTCTCTCCTAATCTAGCTCTTGCATCTGTACCACTCCTAAGATCACATAACCCTTTTCCCATAAAATACTTAGAGATCCTAAACTCCCATGGATGATAATAAATGTTGGCCAACGTGTTGATTTGATTGCTATACTTTAACATGATGAGCTATAATGCACTCTCCTAGATCCCTTTGATGCAGAGGAATTGAATCATAATAGAAGATTTACTCATGAGCTTCAAGATGTACCAATAGATAATGCTTATGTATTCCTTCCTCACTAGTAGGCTCCTCCTTTCTTGGTGTGTGCCTTTGAGCTTGATCTAGCAACACTGCTTGCTTCAAAATCCTTGTGAGTCATCTCAAGGTCCTTTTGAATGCTTCGAATGTGTTGAAAAGCCCTAGTACCACTATTGCAAAAATTTTAAATGGGAACTTTGAAGCTATAGTGTCCTTAAACGCAAGTTCACAGAAGCTATGCTTAATGAAATGATTGAATCTCTGCAAATATGCATACTAAGCCAAGATTCTCTTGCACCTATAAACAAGACTTTGAGGCTTTGAGAATGCAAGTTAGTTCACTTAGCTTTGTTAATCCTACTGGGAGATAGAATACTTTTGAGATAGACTAAATTTTTTGCTTGCAAGATGTATGCATATAGACACATGTTCACTCCTAAGCTTGGTGCTCTAAGGATATGTGGATAATTGATCAAAGACTTTAACCAACTTCTGATAGACTAATGACCTTTCTAACCAGGCAAAGATTAGAATAATTGAGTGATTTATGAACAATGAATAGTGCTCAACTCTCAAAGCCATCTAAAGTGCTCACACAAAACTCTATACGTTAGTTATGGATGTGAAAAACCTTATTTAAACTCATTGGAGCAAGACCAAGGGGCTATGTTAGCTCATGGGCCTACTAACCGTTGTCAAAATATCTAGGATCACACACATATGAAGGATCTCTCTAATTCAAAGTTGCGTGTGTGTAGATATACACGTAAAAAGATTCCCTATAAGTTAGGAATTATTTTTGTGGATAATAGGAAATGACTCAGAGCTAAGTGTAATTCAAATTTTTGCTTTTGAGGGGAGGATTGGAACGCAAATTGCATTTGTGACTTATGAGCCTTGACTTATGAGGCTCGAAGTCGCATCTATGTGATGGTCAAAATTAGATCCCTAGAGTAATGTGATTGCAATTCCAACCTTAGGAGCAGATAAACCGTTTAAATTGATGACACTAGGGAATTTTGAAAAAGGATCCAGCCATGATTAAATGTGTTTATATTTGAATTTGAATCGCCTCCATAACTTTCAAATCGATCACCCATCACACTTAAGTTTCATAAAGCCTTCATTTAGGGAACGTTTTAGAAGTTTTTTAGAAACACGTTTTACTTCAAATTGATGCGATCCTATGTGATTGACCATTTACAAAATTTTTATATTCTATTATAAACCTTGCCAAGCAAGCCATGTGCTTGCTTGAGGATTTTATTCACAATTTTTGTAGCCATACCTAATACTTTGATTTCTTTGTGTAGGAGCTAGTTAGCTCTAAATGTTCAATAAAGTTCCCTAACTATTTTCTATATAAAATTCCTTCCCACTCCTATGTCTTGAAGAGACTAGACAACAAAATCCCATTCTATTCTATCATAAGATTTGTAAAAGTCAAATTGAAATAAATACAAGGGCTCATTGGTGTCCGGAGCATAGTCAATACGTTCCCACTGCACAACATGTTAGATTGGTGAGGATTGACTTTAAGAAATACCATATTATCTATTTGAAATTTAAGTGATCGTCTCTTCAAATCGTGGAAGTTCTTTTTTGGGCTTCTTTTATGTGTTGCTTAATTTTTCTTAAGTTCTTTATTTATCTTCTCAACTATTTCTTTAGATACTTCTACTTTATTTATAAAAGTAGAAAATGAAGGTGGTGTTAAACAATTATCACCATACATAGGCTCAAATGGAGTCATTTTTATAGTTGCATGCCATGCACTATTGTATGCAAACTCCACTAAGAACAAATATTTACTCTAATTATCCTCCTTTTCATTCACATACATACACAATATATCCTCAAGTACTCAATTAAGCCTCTTAGTTTCCCCCATTAGTTTGTGGATGGAAAGATGTACTCATATGAAGCTGAGTTCCAATCGATTCAAATATTGATCTCAAAATGTTTGATGTGAGCCTTGAGTCTCTTTTAGAGATTATGTTTTTAGGCATTCCTTTTAGTCAAAAAAAATCTTTTTCAAATAGACTTGAAACATTCAAGGAAATATCTGTCTTCGTCATAGGAAATAAATGTGCCATCTTGGTAAATCCATGAACTACCACAAATATGGTATCATGTTTACTTCTCATTGTAGGTAATGTAGTAATCAAGTCCATATAGATAGATTCCCCCTTTTGATTTGGAACATCTAAAGGTTGAAGCATTCCAAGATTTCTCTTAAACTCAGCTTTCACATGTTGGTACTTTAAACATTCACTAACGTATTTTCTAATATCCTGATTCATAGATGGCCAAAAGCAAAAATACTGCGTTTTGAAATAGGTCCTTGAATAAATTAGATGTGCAAAAAGGAGCATCATGAAAATCATGTAATATTTGAGCTTTCAATGGGTACTCAAAAGATATGAATAATTGATTATTACTATATAAAGACCCATTCTATGATTGCAATTTTTCTTGATACATCAATACGGTATTTGCATGCAAAAAATTCAATATAGGTGCATAAAAATACGGTATTTGCATGCAAAAAATTCAATATAGGTGCATAAAAAGATTCTTGTTTAAGTTCTTATTGAATTGATTTAGGAAGTGAGAAGAAATCGTGGAGAGAAAATATGAGAGAGAGAAAGAGAGTGATCAAAAATTTCTTTTTTTTGTGTGTCTGTTTTATTCATTAAGGTTTAAGTATATATTTTATTGGAGGATTAATTAATAAAACGTGAAAAGGATGGATGCTTTCTAAAAACAAAAAGAGACCGATCGACGGAGGCAGATCGCGCTTGAGCATGATGATTCGCAGAGGGGAAGCGTTCGAGAGAGAGAGAGAGAGAGAGAGAGAGAGAGAGAGAGAGAGAGGCCCTTAAATCGGCTCGGCAATTCTCATGAGAGAGAGAGAGAGTGAGTGTAGCAGAAGACAGAGAGAGATTGAGCCTGACACATGCTGCAGCTCGGTCGAGAGATCGAAAGATCGAGAGAGAGAGAGAGAGAGAGAAAGAATCTCACAAATCATGGTGCTCTCTGAGCAAGATTTGGTGCTGCAAGGTGAGTTGCGGTGCATATTGCAGATGGAGAAGTCGGTGCAGGTATAGACAAACACCATGGAGAGAGACAGAGAGAGATAGACAGAGAGAGAGAGTGATGAATCTGAGGACAATGAGCGCGGTGAAAATTTGATGGATAGCCGTTAAGAGAATTCGAGAGAAATGGCCGATATATATATATATATATATATATATATATATATATATATATATATATATATATAGAGAGAGAGAGAGAGAGAGAGAGAGAGAAAGTGAGATCGATAGTACAACAAGAAGTTGTTCTATTACTTCAAAAATTGTTGGAACATCTATTGTTGTAGTTGTGGCTAGTTCGTTTTAAATTATCCTCGCATGACTCTCGAGTTGTATTGGTCTAGATATCGAAGAGCAATAAGTTTTTGATAGGATCATAAGCCAGAAAGGGCTCCAAAGACTAGTCAAGTTGAAGCTAGACTAGCCAGAAAGGACCATAAGATATAGGTGAGAGGCATACCACTGCTGAAGGGTTGGACCTCGCTTTTGAAACAACAGCTCGTACTCTAGTGAAGTTGTCAAGATAAAACTACCGTGGTAGTTGTTGAGATGAGACTTCACAAGCAGTGAACCTTTTTTGGCTTGGGTCATCCGGTAGATTAATGCAAAGACTGACTCTCAAACCCAGGTCTACATTGAAGTAGTTTGATAGTCCATGTATTTTTTTGCTGCAAAGATGTGTAATTATAATCGATGCCAATCAAAATATGATGTCCTCAATGCATTCAATATTTGCAACAAGGTGAAAAGTTGTTTGCTATGATTAAAAAGAAACTGCAGGTAAGTTGTATCATTTGATGGCGTGGAGCTTGGCGTCTTTAATTCAACGTTTACAGGTCTATTTTGAAAATTCTACCCCTAAAGGCATGTGTGCATTCAGGTAGCTAGTGTTCTTGGGAGCTTTACAAGTCTAAGGCCTCAAATCCAAGTTAAACAAGTCATTATGCATATCTTTTGTATCTTCTTCTCAAATTATCACTAAACAGATCTTCTCATGGCTGTGAACAGTTATTTTGTTGTGACATGCCCTTACATGTGTGGTAGATGGGAGGATTTTTTTTAATGTGTTGTTACTGTGATGACTGTTGTTTTGTTTTTCTCAAACACTACCCATCAGCTTTCGCCTTTTGTTGTTGGGATTTGTCCTAATGCTTTTGGACATGGAGACCTTTTAGATTGGTATATTTTGGATACAAATGATTGAGGAGAAAATCTAGTGAGCCGAGTTGATCAGCGCTATAGAGAGATAGTGAAGGGTGTAGATCAGGGCGGATTGGCGCAAGATTGGTGTTGTAGATTAGATATCACACAAAAGAAGACTAAAGAACCTGAAAAGAGATTGCACTTTAAAAAGCTTGTTTCTTCTTAGGAAGAGGCCAAGAAGGAAATAAAAGAGGGAAAGAGGCCAACTAGGCCAATCAAAATTCAAAAGTCAAATAAAGAGAAGGAGAAAGAACAAGAGCCCGTTCAAACCATGGAAGGAAATCAAGAAAATATTCGAGAAAAAGATAAAGATAAGAAGAAGAAAAAGAAGAAGATCCCAAAGGCGGTATTGATTTCGGAGTGATAAAAGAAGAATAACACGAGAGAGAGATTTTAAATGATATTTTGTTGAAGAGCGAATTAACCATGTCCTTGGAGTAGGTTTTCTCCATAGCAAAGCCTGAATTCAAGGATAGCTTTATAAATTTGATAAAGAGGAAAAGATTCCCATTACTTGAGGACGTGGAAATGGAAGCGGTGACTCAAGATATGCAAGTAACAAATGAAGCAATAACCTTAAGTGAAACTTTTGATGATGAAAACGATGAGATTACAAGGTGCCATAGGAATTTCTTAGGCCCTATTACACCCGATGATGAGATGAGGACGACAGAAACAGAGTATACAAGGACTTTTTGGGCAAGACAGACACCTAAAATGAAGGTGAAATTAGGAAGCAATGAAGATTGATGTTTTGCTTTGGCCTTGATTTACTCAAGTTTAGAAATAAATGTGATCTCTAAGAAGTTATATGATCAGTTTAGGTGGCCTATAGATAATGAACGTGGATAGAGGATGAGAACATAGGATTTGAGTTCATCCTCACTAGAGAGAGATAATGAAGGGTGTACATCATGGCAGATTGGCGCAAGGTTGGTGTTCTAGATTAGAGATCATGCAAAAGACAGAAGGAATCATGGAAAGAAAATATGAGGAGTGAGAGGGAGGGTGAAAGAGAAAGAGAGAGATCAAAAATTTCTTTTCTTTTTGTGTGTCCATTTTATTCATTAAGGTTTTAAGTATATATTTTATTGGAGGATTAATAAATAAAACATAAAAAGGAAGGATGCTTTCGAAAAACAAATAGAAATGATTAAATGAAACCTTTCTATGAAATGAATATAAAGAAACTTAAGCTAAATCAAAGAAATTAAAAAAGAAGGGGATAGTTTTCTTTATTTTTTTAATATTTTTTTACCCTTTATGTATAGTAATTGAATTTTCTCCCAAGATTCTCTGCATGTCCCCGTGGATTTTCTCTCCAAGTTATTGCATGACTTTGAAGTAAAGAGAGGTGTTTGAAGTAAAGCCTTTTGAGTTACAAAGACCAAACACCTGAAGAGAAGTGATGATCCTTCAACAAAGACCGAAGAGAAGTTGAAGGGCATCTTCTCGCACTATAGCTAAGAAGTCTATTTTAAATCGAGCAATCCACACTATAGTGGGATTTTTTTTTTCTATTATTCAGAGTCACTTGGTGACGTTAGTTGTCCATTCATTATCATCATTGAGCATAGTTTGTTTATTTGGCACATCTAGTCGTAGGAATTATTTTTTGGGAATTGTATTTGTTATTCTACATTCATGATGGATATTCCCTACGACTTCATCCCACGTGTTCGAACACTTTCCCTTTCTCCTCCAAGGCATGGGCCTATGACATACGAGATGACCACAATACCCGACAATGGTGCCCAACATGTAAATGTCCCTCACCAAACCGGGGGGATGCATATCCAACTAGGCCTGATCCAACCCCCGCGCTCTCCACTCTAAATCTCCTTTCTATAAACGTGTTATCATGCCTAATTATTGATGTCCTTGGATATGTCTTTTTGGTGATTTTCTTCTATTTTTGGAGAGGTATCCCTAAAGAAAGCACTTGAGTATTACAAGATCATGATTTTGTGAAAGTGATTGTGGAGAATTGTGTTGTTCTAAATTTGGTGGATTGCACACTTCATTGTACGACGATCAACTCTATTGTAAGAAGACCTCCACATGAAAGAGAAAGAAGCCAAAAATCAAAGAATTACCCTTGTGACTGAGAGTGAGAGTGAGAGTGTGATTAAGAGTGCAAGTGTGAATGAGATTTTAATAGATCAAGGATGGGCAAAAGGTAGAGGGTTCTTCAAGAAGCTATTTTCCAAAGCTATTGTATTCGTGATTCACATCCATAATATCAAAATTTCTCTTTCTCTAAGTCATATCTTGTCTACTCTTCTACCCCAAATTTTCCCATATCTTGTCTACTCTTCTATCCATAAGTGCAAGTTCTCTTTTTCTTCTTCGACTATTCTTGAGTGATCACAAGCTTGTGATTGGCAACATATTGTGATTGAGGAAACACTACAGTATGCGATACATTTTTGGGTCACAACCCCTACACACCTATTCATAGTAATAGCCTCAAGGCACATTTTCTTAACTCATTTCTATGAGAGTGTAACAACATGGTTGAGTTGCGCTGATTGGTACTAAAACTTAAGTTGGCTTATGCATGCTATGGTAGTCATTGTCACAAGGCAAGACAACCATGTGTGACTATTCAAACATCAAACCAAATAATTCAAGTTACAGTATGTTTTATCCTTCGAGAATGGGCTTTGGAAGGTCTCAAGAATTTACGGTAGATTGAGGGGAATCCTCCATAGATAAGTCTGATATTAGAGAAACACCCCACATGTTTCTTATGGAGAAGTCATACCGCCCATCTAACACATGTTTGATGTTTCTAAAAGTTGTTTGTGTGTATAAATGAAGAAAATGTAAAAGATATCATTCCAAGATTGTTTGGGAATGAGGCATGCAAGAAGCCATTTTGTACCCATAGTTAGGAGGGATCATTTCCCATGAAAGATAATCCACTCTTTATTGCTAGCAAAGTTGGAAACCCAACAATTCTTTAACCCGAACATGAAATATATCTCATTTTAGGTGGCCAAGGTATTTATGAGGAAATGCACATTGAGAGTCATCGAACTTATCCTAAAAAAACAACATCAACGTCTACCCCCAAGTGGCTTTTCCCATAGTCAAATTCTAGGGAACCTAGCATGCTAACTAGTGGTAATGGGCATCATCGTTTTTATTTTTCAAATACAAGACTACCTTGGTCTCCTTGATGAGGCTTCTTATCATGTTGTTCGCACTCCTCTGCAATGAAACAATAAGTCGAAACGCATGCCAATCATCAAAATTCTTCTAACTTTCCATTGACTTCATTCATAAGGGTGAACTAAGGCATCCAAAATCTTCACATATTCGATCTCAAATAAGTTTTTCTTGCTTGCAAGTAATCTCTTATGATTATATTTAACTTGTTATGTACAAAAGCCAACGGGAATATGAAAGGTGGTAAGATTTTCGAAGCCTAGCACCCCACATTCCTTACCCATATTCAAAGGGCAAGGCATGCAAACTTGAGGAGTCTTCTATAATGAAAGCAGAAAAGTAGAAAAAGACAAAGCTATATTCACATCTGGAAATTCAATGGAAATTTGAAGGAATCGTGAAGCTCACCCCTTTGAGGGTTCTCCACCACATCATTTGAACCCTCCAAAGGGTAATCTCAAAAGAGCGAAGCCTCAAAGACAACATCTAGTTGATACATCAGATGAAATTTATGCCCAATTTCCATGTGAGACATAAAGTTTTTTTTTTAATAAAGGAAGTTCGGCCTTAGCCTAATCTCCCGGACTTTAATTATAATAAAGATAAAAAGTTACAAGTGAATGGGACTAGTGCCCATGGGACCCTCCAAATCCCACAATGCAAGGGAGGAGTATGGCAAGCTACAGGGCATTACAAATGAGGCGGATAACATTATCATCACCCTCATGTGGGACCCATTTGGGTTTCAACTTGTTGTTTTCGAGGAGATAGATACAGTGATGTCTAAACGGTGGCGATCTCTTGACTCGGGAGATTCTTTTACCAAGGAGAAACAAGGATTTCTCGATCGACCATTACTTAGGAGTTTGGCCAAAATTGACAGCACAGCGCTCCCTCCAAATCTTCCAGAGAGCCTCACCTCTGATGGCATTCCACAGCCTCGATGAGCAGCCGATCGCCTCACCCAACATCACTTGTTGCCAGTTGATTTGACTCGTGAGCCTCAATACTCGGGTCACGTGATGCCAGATACCACGGGACTTGGGGCAGTCAAAGAACAGGTGAGCTAAATCTTCGATGCACCGATGGCAACGCTTGCACCATGGCGGCACACCACAGATTTTGTTAGCCCTTGCATTGGTCCAGATTCCTTTATGCAAGATCTGCCACATGAGAACGGACTTTTTGACCTCAATTAGGGGGGTGCCAAATAGACATGAATTTTAGCTCCCACCAAAGTTTGGTCCAAGCAAGGCACCATCTCTTGTTAAGGGTGTGGTGAAGATCCAAATCCCCTTTGAAGTTCGGGATTCTGGATAGCTTCTTACCATTGCTCCATTTGAGGCCCTCCAAGCAAGGAAGATCCTGACCGTAGAGAAGGCGGGTAGTTGAGCGGTCCCAGGCTAAACACCTGCTTTGAAGAAGAGTCCATTCCTCAAAGGTAACGCTAAGTCTCGGATCCAATTCTTCGAACCTAATCCACTGGCTGGTCTCTTGTTTCCAGAGCTGTTTCCACTGTTTGAACCCCTTGTTCCATAACCGCCTTGCAGTTTGGAGGTTCCAAGACTCCACCCCCGGAATGCCACTGATCGGGAACCAAATAGAGTCATTTTGTCTTATGCCAGCCGCCCACTTCCAATCATCACTGATTCTGATGAACTGTTTGGCCTTGTTCCAATTCTTCCATAAGGAACACACGAGGCTAGAGCCTTTAGGGAAGACCGGGTGGGGGGAGAACAAAAGCGTGAGAATCCCTATGTCCTTCCAACCAGGGTGGCCAACAAAGGAAAGGTCTTCCGTGTTTTTGAAGATCAATTTAGCCCAAGAGGACTCCCTATTGCTCCAGGCCTTGATAAGCCATTTTGCCGCCAGCTTGTCAGCCAACCCAACAATATCCAAAATTCCCAAGCCCCCCGAGTCTTTAGGGCTAATGCAAGTTTCCCATTTGATTTTGAGAATCCCCCTTCTGTTGGGGTCCCCAGTCCAAAGGAAGTTCCTGCAGATTCTTTCCACTTTGGCCAAGTCTTTCTCCTTAGGTCTCCAACACGAGATAAAGTAAATAATTGTAGACAACATAAATGTGTTAACAACCATAGCACGTCCTGCTAGGTTGACTTGCATACCTTTCCACTGATTCAGCTTCCTATCCAGCTTGGATAGCACCCAGTTCCAGCGTTGGTCCATTGAGATGACGAAACCCATCGGAATGCCAAGGAGACGGAAGACTTGACTGCTAGGGATAACTTGACACCCCTGATCCACCAACAATTGGGGAGTAGGTCCGCTGATTGCTCTAAAAGCAGTTTTAGCATGGTTGATTTTTGAGCCTGATGCCACACAAAAGGTGTGGAGGCACCACCAAAACACCTCAATGCTGTTTATATCGTTATGCACAAAGGCATTCATGTCATCAGCAAAAAGTCTCACAATCATTTGGCCGTGATTTAGAGGTAAGGAAAGACCCTTGAGATTGCCAGCGTCCATGTGATGCTTTAATAGGCAGCTGAGTCCATTCGAGGCGATAGCGAATAGTAATGGAGCCAGAGGGCAGCCTTGCCTAATTGATCTTTTTAAACGAATGGGCTCAGAGAGCTTACCGTTGATGTTTATTCTATTTGAAGCATTTCCAAGAAGAGTGGAAACCATCTTCGTGAACTTTTGGCTGCATCCAAGGTCTTTCAATGATTGAAGAATAAAGTCCCATTCCAATCTGTCATACGCTTTGTCGAAGTCGATCTTAATGAATACCAGTATTTGAGCAGACTCCTCAGCAAAAGCAAGGCCTTCCCAAATATCGATAATTGCTTCAAGTATAGATCTACCTTTGATAAAACCTTTCTGGTCCTCGCACAACCAAGACTTTAAATGACAAGAGATTCTGTTGGCGATAACTTTTGCAATTATCTTGTATCCTGTTTGGAGCATGGTAATCGGACGCCAGTTTTCAATTTTGTTCTTATCTCCACGTTTGTGGATTAACTTGATGACGCCATTATTCAGGTACTCAGGGAGGGCACCGAAAGAGAGAGCCTCTTGCCACACGAGGCGCAGTGGGGTGGCCACCTGATGTTTGAAGGACTTGAAAAACTCATTGGTAAGGCCATCCGGACCCGGACTTTTCCCATTGGGAAGGGCATCAATAACCTCGATAATTTCATTCTCGGAGATGTTAGCATCCAGTAGAGCAATCAAGTTGTGTGGGATTCTGGTTTGAGCAACCCTTGAGATGGTTGCCATGGAGTCGCGCCTGTGGGGGGAAAGAGGAGTCGAGACCCCGAGAAGATTGGTAAAGTGTTCGACGATGATAGCTCTATTCTCCACTTCCGTGCAACATTCAGTTCCATTGTTATCGACCATTAGGGGGATGGATTCCCTAGCTTGTTTCCTTTTGAGGATGTTACACATCTCTTTCGTTGGTTTGTCGGCCTTCCCTGCCCACCAATCTTTGAAGAAAATTTGAAGATTTTTCCTTTGGACCTCCTCCTCTAATCTTAGTCTTCCCCTGATTTTCAAAAGACCCTATTGGCAATGTAACTTACCTTTGTTCACCTCTTCTTCAAGCCGTGAGAGCCTCCGGTACACCGTTTCTCTTCCTTTTTTTCGAATTCCTCTTATAGCCTTTTGAGTCCTGATTAGAATTTTTCGAGTCCTTTCTACTGCGCTTCTCCAACACTTAGCCGGTTCATTACAGTAAGCAAAGGCTTCCGTCCACACCTCAGAAATTTCTTGGTGGACAGAGGGGAGGGAAAATGATGTCTGACAAGCATGAAACCAAGGAGCTTTCTCGAGCATGGGAATCGGTTTGAAAGACAGAGTAATCGGATAGTGGTCTGAGATAGTCAGGTCCATGTGTTG
Organism: Ceratopteris richardii; assembly: GCA_020310875.1. Taxonomy (NCBI): domain Eukaryota; kingdom Viridiplantae; phylum Streptophyta; class Polypodiopsida; order Polypodiales; family Pteridaceae; genus Ceratopteris; species Ceratopteris richardii. The sequence goes on along the minus strand of CM035424.1, from coordinate 29,906,989 downwards.
GGAAATCGAAGGAATACCCCACTGAAGGATGGTATTCTGATCGATGTAGCATCTATCAAGTCTTGCTTTCCTCAAAGAGTCCCCCGACTGGAGATTTGACCAGAAGAACCCCTTCATGTCTTTCACCTCGACCAGGTCGAGATGGAGCTTGATTTTATCCCATATCTCTTTCTCCTGACCGTCAATAATTTTTCCTTTGTTATTCCATCGGTCCTCAGGAAACTCAACCATGTTGAAGTCCCCACAAATCAGAACATTGTGTGAAAGGGAGTCGAGGGAAGCCCAAGTATCCATTCTATCTGCTTCACCATTAGGGGCATAAATTGAGACCACAGTGAACTGGAAAGGGAACCCGAAAGAGGCAGCAATCCAACGATGATTCCGACCTTCTTAGAAAAGTGTAGTAGCATGTTACCATGATGTGGGAGCTATGTTCATGTTGTAAATAGTTGTCGTTGCTACATCAGCCCGATAAGAATCAGGCAAAAATATCTCCTTCATCATTGCCCTCACACATTCTACAACATACCTATTCTTATTTTCTACTACACCATTTCCTTCTGGTGTATACCTCCATGTGTTTTGTTTTTTGAGACCTTTAATTTCCAAGAAATGAAAAATCTCATGAGAGAGGTGTTCTCCCCCTGTATCAGACCTAATACACTTGATGTACCCATCACATTCTCTTCTAGCCATAGCCTTGAACTTCTTGAAAGAATAAGATACATATGATTTATGTTTTACACAAGAGAGCCAATTCTTCCTTGTAGAATCAACTATAGAAGTAAAAAAATATCTATTACCTCCAATTGAGTTTTCCTCTGATGGTCCCCAACCATCTATATGAATAAGGACCAGTGGATGCTAGCTCACATAATGGCTCTTCTTGAATGGTAATTTCGTGTACTTTCCCAACTAACAATATTTACACAAGATCTTGATATTTTGGTTCTAGAGATTAGGTAACCCTTACATTGAGCTCTTTGTTTCCATGTCCAACCTTTGAGTGTTTATGTCTCCATACCTTTTGTGCCATAGATGGGATTTCTCTACCTCGTTATTTCCAATTTCGAAGTATGTTCTATGATTGAAGATAGGCTTCACATCGAAGGTGAACAATTATCCTTCCTTTCTACCTTTGACTATCAATATGTACGTTTCTTTAAGGTTTTTCACAAAGCATCCCTTCTTAATCAACTTGACCTGCAAAACTCTCTCAATGGTTTGCCCCAAAGAAACTAAGTTATTTTTAATTGTGCGAGCATAAGTATCATCACCTATTTCTAAATGTCCTTTGGTTTATCCCACTTGCGAGATTGAGAATAACGCATTGTTCCAACTCATGTGGTTTCTACACTCACTATCAACATACTAAGTATTTGATCCTTTTGACTTGACCTTTATAGGTTGAATATGCCTCCTCCCTTAGATGGAGATCTCTTTCATAGTGGACATACTTGGCACAAATAAAGCATCCTTCTAAATTCTAATTTTCCCATCTATATCTTCCTCTTAAATTGCCTCTTCTACTAGATGAAGAGTATTTGCCTAGTCTTCCATTTCATCCTCTACCTTGTCTTCATCTTTATCTACCTTGATTCTTTCCTCTTGCTCTATGTAACCATGCATAGAAGGCTTGGGATTCATTGTCATTTCGTTTCTAAACCTCTAATATTTAGTTTCTTAGTGACCATCAAGGCCACAATCACCTCCAAATATGGAAGAGTATCTTTGAGATACAGAAATTTTTAAAAGTGATCGACCTCTCATCATCCCTAAGCCCATTTAAGGTATATGCAACTAGGTAACTAAAATCTGTGTCACCCCCTATAGAACATAATGCATCAATGAATTCTTTGACCATCAATATGTAATCATTTATGTTGCTCCTAGGGGTTTTTCCTCAAATTTTTGGACTCATTCTGCAACTAAAGCTTCCTAGTTTTGGTCGAGGTTGAGTAGAGCCTCTCTAGTGCCTCCCATACTTTCGTGGAAGTATCTAAGTCCTCTATATTCCAAATCATGGTACTGCTAATGTGTTATGAAATTATGAAGATGACGATCTTTTCCCTTTCATTCCACTCTTTGATCAGTTAAAATAGATGCATGGTTAGTTAGGGTGCTGGAATTGTTTATGTTTACAAAGACCAATAAGATAAAGATCAGCTCTACCTTCTTCTTCATGCTTTTTCTTTTTGTGTGTCTGAAAATATGGAAGAGTATCTTTGCCACAATCTCCTCAAACTATAAAAGAATATCTTTGACGTACACAATTTTTTTAAAAGCGTTCCACTTCTCATCATCCCTGAGCCAATTTAAGGTATATGCAACTTGGTCATTATAATCCATGTCACAATATATAGAGCATAATGCATCAATGAATTCTTTGATCATCAATATGTCATCATTTATGTTATTTATAGGGGTTTTTTCTCAACTTTTTAGTCTCATTCTTCACTTCAATTCTTCTAGTTCTAGTGGAGGTGGAGTAGAGTCTATCTAGTGTTTCCCATACTTTCATGGAAGTATCTAAGTCTTCTATATGCCAAATCATGGCATTCATAAGGTTATATGAAAGTATGAAGATGACTCTTTTATCCCTTTCATTCCACTCCTTGATCTTCCTTAATTGATCATGAGTTGGATTCTCTCCTAATCTAGCTCTTGCATCTATACCACTCATGAGATCTCATAATCCCTTTTCCATAAAATAGCTAGAGATCCTGAACTCCCATGGATGATAATAAATGTTTTCCATCGTGTTGATTTAATTGCTATACTTCAACGTGATGATTTAATTGCTATACTTCAAGATGTACCAATAGATGATGCTTATGTAGTCCTTCTTCACTAGTAGGATCCTCCTTCCTTGGTGTGTGCCTTTCAGCTTGATCTAGCAACATTGCTTCCTTCAAACTCCTTCTGAGTCTTCTCACGGAACTTTTGAATGCTCAAAATGTGTTGAAAAGCCCTAGTACCACTATTGCATAAATTTTAAAGGGGAATTTCGAAGTTATAGTGTCCTCAAAGGCAAGTTCACAGAACCTATGCTTAATGAAATGATTGAATCTCTGCCATTATGCATACTAAGCCAAGATTCTCTTGCACCGATAAACAAGACTTTGAGGCTTTGTGAATGCAAGTTAGTTCACTTAACTTTGTTAATCCTACTAGGAGAAAGAATAGTTTTGAGATAGACTAAATTTTTGCTCACAAGATGTATGCATATAGACACATGTTCACTCCTAAACTTGGTGCTTTGAGAATATGTGGATAAATGATCAAAGACTTTAAGCAACTTCTGATAGAATAATGAGCTTTCTAACCAGACAAAGATAAGAGTAATTGAGTGTGATATGAACAATGAATAGTGATCAACTCTCAAAGCCATCTAGAGTGCTCACACAAAGTTCTATGTGTTAGCTATGGCTTTGGAAAAACTTATTTAAACTCACTGGAGCAAGACCAAGGGGCTATGTTAGCTCATGGTCCACTAATTGTTGTCAAACTACCTAGGATCACACACATATGAAGGATCTCTCTAATTCAAAGTTGCATGTGTGTAGATATACACGTAAAGAGATTCCCTATAAGTTAGAAATTTTTTTTGTGGATAATAGGAAATGACTCATAGCTAAGTGTAATTCAAATTTTTGCTGTTGAGGGGAGGATTGGAACTCAAATTGTATTTGTGACTTATGAGGCTTGACTTATGAGGCTCCAAGTGGCATCTATGTGATGGTCCAAATTAGATCAAGGTTAAAGCTTGTATTTCAACAACATAGATCCCTACATTAATGTGATTGAAACTCCATCCTTAGGAGCAGATAAACCGTTTAAATTGATGACAATAGGGAATTATGAAAAAGGATCCAACCATGATTAAATGTGTTTATACTTGAATTTGAATCGCGTCCATAACTTTCAAATCGATCACCCATCACACTTAGGTTTCATAAAGCCTTCATTCTAGGAGAAATGAGTCCTTTCATTTAGGGAACGTTTTAGAAGTTATTGAGAAACACGTTTTACTTCAAATTGATGGGATCCCATGTGATTTACCATTTACAAAACTTTTATATTCCATTACGAACCTTGCCAAGCAAGCCATGTCCTTGCTTGAGGATTTTATTCACAGTTTTTGTGGCCATAACTAACACTTTGATTTCTTTGTGTAGGAGCTAGTTAGCTCTAAATGTTCAATAAAGTTCCCTAACTATTTTCTATATAAAATTCCTTCCCTCCTATGTCTTGAAGAGACTAGAGAACAAAATCCCATTCTATTCTATCATAAGATTTGTCAAAGTGGATTTTAAAGAAATAGAAGGGCTGCTTCAACCATTTGCGTAAACAGAACCAACAGTACAGGTGACCACAGCAAGTCACTATTGCATCTACCTTCGGCGTATCCAAACAAATACCACATTCAAACTGTAGAGGTAATAAGTCCATCCTCCTTTTGACGAGCCGAGAGAGGAACCGAGTCCCGACGTGCACGGTTGTTGGAAAGTGAAGGAAACGTCAATCTTTTGACGTAGGAAATGTAGCAGCTCCCGAACGCATCCAGGATTGCCACTTTTCCGACTACGTCTCTTCCGACTCCCGACTTGCACAATTGCGAGACTGAAAGTCATGCACATACACGTATCTAACCTCGAACGGTCTGCATTTTCATGAACTTTAATGTTACTCTGATTGTAACCAATGGAAGCAATTGAGCGCTTGGACACGAAGATCAACAGCCATTAAGTCTGTTTCTTCTTTAGACTAACCAATTCTACAGAACGAAAAAAATCAACAGGAGTTACCATAGCGGGTTATAAGTGCATCTATGTCCACTTATTCTATGCGGATAGCACATTCAAAATTTCAAGCTAATAAGTCCATTGTGTTTGAATCGCTACATATCCGTGTGTGATAACAACTCTTGTGCATAAGGTTAGAGCAAATTAAAATAGATGCATGGTTAATTGTTTACAAAGACCAATAAGATAAAGATCAGCTCTACCCTCTTCTTCATGTTTTTTCTTTGTGTGTGTGTGTGAAACCTTATGAAGGCTATTTTATAGAATGATATCTCATGACTTCGATATCAATGTAGTGGTTATGCCTATTTGCCTTTTTTATCATAAATTTATCTCCTTCTACCTCATTCTCGTACAAGCCTCTTAAACTACAATTCAAAATCTAGCAACTAGAAAAACTTACAATGCACATTATTTTCTATGACATGAACTTCTACGGAATTATTCATGGCACAAAGGTGCATCTCCAAAAACATGATAGTAGTCATGCTACTATAGCCAAGCCTAGGATAAATGTAAAGTTTCAATTGCTCCTTCACCTGTTCGACATAGTCAAGCAAATCTTTCTCTTTCATTATCTCTTAAAATGCACAATTCCTTCAACAAAGGCTCCTAAGATTAATGATTGATAATGAAAATTCACTAGAGAACACAACCAATTAATACAATGAAGAATGGTTATTCAAACATCATTTCAGCCCCTCTACTGCATGAGATCTCCACTTCAATGTTGTGGATGTGGAGAAGATGAATCCTTGCTATGGAAGATAATGGACCGCCACAGGAGAGAGAAGGTTACTTTCCAAAATGTCTTACAATTTTTAGTATCTCAATGCATCTGAATGGATAATCATTATTTACAAAGCCTCTCATGCGTAATCCATAGTGTATATCCACTATTAAAAGAGAATGATCCTTCGTTGGAAGCATGCTAGTTATATTTTTTTCATCCTGATAAAAAAAATTTAGAATCCAAGGACCACACATGTCAAGTGAATTCGATCGAGCTTTTAGTCTAGAGGAATTCTCCTTGGACTCAATCTCCTAATCCTTGATCCTCAAATTTTCATGCCTTGCTCTTTGAATATGGCCATGAAATTCATTCAAAGAATGAATTTGTCCCTCCAAACACATAATGGGACTTCATCTCAGAATGAATTCGTCCAAGAAAACTCAATTCGTCCATCAAAACTTGAATGAATTCATCTACCAAAGCTCATAGTTTCGAATTCTTCTAGGAATGCATTCATCCATCAAAATGCGAATGAATTCATTCATCAAAGCTAGAAATCGGGAATTCATCCAAGGAATGAATTCCTCCATCTCCTAGGATACTTTGTGTTGCAGGTTTTAAAATCAAGTCAGGTATCTATTTCAAGAAGATATTGGAAGTTCAAAATGGAGTGTTGATTCATCATGAAGGAAATTCTTGCATTTAAACTTCGAATCTATTGATGAAGTTTGCAAGCCATCTTAAGTTGTGGAGAGCTAAAATAACTTGGTTGTTAGAACCTCAATTGGGGTACTCCTTAGAAATAGTCCACTCTTCCACCACTCTATCCCACTCATCCACCGGTCTTATCAGGATTGGAATGCATACATCAGCAAGCAATGAAGCAATAGTAAATGCTTGGATTCAGGAGAGGTCATTTTGGTTGCCTTTAGGTCTATATAAGAAGTGGCTTGGAACTTGTTTTGGGATTCATCGCCTCTAATACTTGTTCGAGATCATGACCTCAGCTGATTGGCAATTCATCTCTATCATCTTGTCGTTTTGGTTTTCTTGTATTATTGAGGTTCTATCTAGTCCATTTGCAATCACGCTAATCCTTGGTCATTCTTTGCTCACAAGTGGAACTTTTTCCAGTATGATTAGAGGCCCTCTATGGTGCGTAAATAGAGTGAGGGAACTTGAGTTAGGTGGGAGTTGGCATGAAAGTGAGATTGAAAATTCTTGGACGACTCTTCTATAGTGGAGTCTCTTGTACTTCTTGCAGAGGCCACATAATGCTGCACATATTTCATTGTGTTGTGTGGTCCCCAATCGTCTCTAGAGTGAGTATAACCCTATAATGGTATCTAAAGTGTATCTCATAACTTATTCATACTATCTTCAACCTTTGTGAATTGTTCTTTGCCTCATTTCTATACTTGTAATTTGTTTATCGCTATGTTGTTTCTATCAACTTATGCCTAAACACAGTCATGTAACAGGGTATACTTCCCTAAGGAGGGACCTACCTTCACTAGAGGGAGTACTTTAATCATGTTCTAGATCACCCCCTCTAAAATCCTATAATCAATAATAGATCAATAAACAACATAGGAGAACACAATCAAAAGAGACATGAAAGAATGGATAGCCAAGCACCATGTCACCCCTCCACTAACTAAAATCTTTACTTGAATGCTTGATACATGGAGAAGAGGGATCCTTGCTTTTGAAGATAAGAGTCTTTCATAGGAGTGAGAGGGGTACTTTGGAAAAATGTTCTACTTTCCTTAGTATCTAAGGATAAAAGTGGTTGCCTTTATGTATGTTCACACAATAAGACTAGACAGCTGATGAAATGCACATTACTGTAAAAGTGAGGTATCATTACAGAAATACAATCATTACAATAAGATTAGACATTGGATGGAATGTTTAATACAATCATTACAATAAGATTAGAGAGAGGATAGAATGTACACCCTTGTTTGGATGATGTAGATGTGGAGAAGACGAATCCTTGCTATGGAAGATAATGGATTACTAGAGGAGTGAGAAGGTTACTTTAGATTTCAAATCAAGAAGGTGGAAAAATTGGATCTATAGCACAAAATGCATGGACACATAAATGCTCGAAGGTTGAAGGATATGGAAAAGAAGAGGTAAGGGTTAGGGTTATGGTTACCTAATCTCTATAATCAAAATCTCAAGAGCTTGTGCAAAGCTTGTCACTTAGAAAAGCAAACAAGGTTACCACTCAAGAAGAACAATTATGTGAACTATCATGCACTTGACCGCACTCATATAGAGGTTTGGGACCAAAAAGGGAAAAGGCAATTGGAGGTATTATATTTTTTGTTATTGTACTAGGATGAATTGGCTCTATTGTATAAGACATAAATAACATGTATTTAATTATCTATAGAAGTTCAACATTACTGTTGAAAGAGAATGTGACAAGTACATCAAGTGTATAAGGTTACATGGAGTGGGAGAACACTTCTCTTATGCGTTTTCTAGTTACTTGGAAACTGATGGCATCAAAAGAAAAATCACATGTAGGAATACATGAAAGAAAATCACATAGTAAAAAGGAATAATATGCATATTGCAAAATGTGCCATGGCAATGATAAAGGGAATAAGTATACATGATTCTCATTGAGCTAATCAACAACCACAACTATTTACATTATGAAGAATGCTCCCACATTAGGTGTACATGCTAGTACACTTTAAGAAGCTTGGCACAATAGAAAGCCACATGTTTCACACTTGAGAGTCTTTGGTTGCACTTGCTTTGTGTTGATTCCAAATGAATTAAGGACCAAGCTAGATGAGAGATGAGAAAGGTGTATTCTCACTCTATACATATCTTCGATAATGGTGCTTGGGGTTAAGATAGAGAATAACTATTTAAATGCAATGAGAAACATCGCGTACTTCCTTTCTTCAAAGGGTTTATATTAGCAATAGCTTATGTCGATATGTAATCTTGTAGTGGTGATGGTTTAATCATGGAAAAGAGTGTGTGCATGTGAATTTAAGGAGCATAGATTTCATAGTGTGAAACCATTAACAAAAGTGAATCGCGATACAGAATAATGAATTCAAAAATAGAAAAACATGGAAAGCATCAATGAAGGCCCCTATTTATATAAAAGTTAACGAAAAGAAAACACATGCAGACCATCAAGCTACGCATGGCGAACTTCGAGGGATTTCTACAGTTGAAATTCATATGCTCATCATAATTTATTGTTTCTTCTGATTTCTAGTGCTCTGTGTTAGACAGACATTGATTCTCATAGCTTCTATACGCTTTCTATCTTTGTAGACAAGTAAAAACGAGTCTCAAAACATTTCGAAGTTGAAGTGGATGAGCAGGATTGTTGAGTCGCGCTCTTCTATTGTGTGCTTCGACAAGATGGGCGTTTCTTTCGGTGAGAGACCTGACGTTAGAGAGAAGAACTTGTCAGAATATACGTTTCTAAAGCAAATGTCGTGCATGTGATGATAGCATGACCGTCAGATCTCTGTGATCTCTATATCACGAGATCGATACTGCCGGATAATAGAACTTAGTAGATTAAAAGATTTTCACGTTCGTGTTTCGAATTTGCCTATTAGATATACTTCCATTCACTATATCGAATAGCACTTAAGTTCTTCTATCTAACTCTGAATATTTTACTTTCTGTTTTCGTTTTGGAGATCTAGATATGTGACCATATTATAAGATTCGTTTTAAATTATCTTCATAAGGTCATACGATCAATATTTGAATTCTCAGCGTTTCGAAAATGCGAACTCTGTGGACATAAATAAAAAAACAAGCATCAAAATATTGTTTTCTGTTGAATTTCATCATAATACGATAATGGAGAATAGAGTACTCATCAAAAGCGTTGAACGGAAGAATCGGGATCTGAAGAGAGGCCGTGCTTGTACAGATAATATTAAATAAATATAGTTTTCCTCATCACGTCGACTCTCCAAGTAATTCTTTTTGGAAAGAAACCAGTGGGCTTTGTTCTGGTGCCATGGCGATTAAACCTCGCACACAAATGAAAACACTTTATGAAGCCATGCATACGGATAATCTGTGAGGCCTGATTAGAATCAAAATAAGGCGGCCATTAATTTTATTAGTGTTGAGATTTGATTTGCTGTAAAGCTAGCAAACCAACTTGCATCATTGGTGACAAAAGCCTGGAAGGCTATGGCTTCTAGATTAGAATGGGACTCCTGGTAATAAAATAAATTCCTTTCCTAATTTCTAAATAAAGGTCTTGTGTCATAACGTTGGAGGCCTTGTTGAAGTATATAATACTGAAACTCCCAAGATGAACTCGTCCGTTTCTTTTCATCTCCTGAGGCACATGATATTTCTCCTTGTTTTTGCGGTTATACTGGCCAAGCATGATATTGTACTTACATGCAAATGTTCTGCCTTATTTTGCAAAGTTATTATCACATTCATTTGACTCAGTACGATTAGTTATTTTTGTTGTACATCATACAACAGAGAAAGTTGATCTTAATCAATGTGGAAATATTTTCTCTCATATCTTTTGGGTATAGCGCTTCTCATTCACACTTTGAGAGAGGATTCTTATATGTAAAGAAAAAGAATGAATCTATATCGAATCTTCCATTATATTTGTGATCATAGGATTGAAAGTTCAACTTTTCTTTTTCGCTAATGAAGCTACAGCCCTGCATGTTCAGCCGCACCATGAAACGTGGAACACTCTCCATATTTATTAACCTCATTATATTTTTAAAGTTATTGGCTTAGGTGTGAAACACAATCAGAATTGTGTGATCCGATTTGAAGCTCATTTGTTAGTATGTTGAAAAAACAATATTGCCTGCTCTCAATGTTTCTCTACAAAATGCTCTTATCTGTTGGAGTCGTTTAAGTTCATTATAGTCGCATTCCCATGTTGGATTTCTCAGTGAATCGTTGATCTCTTACAGTGCATCCTTGATGCTTTCTTCAACGAAGGACTTTAGGGTATGGTCCTAAGAGATCATCCTACTTTCTTGACCTCAACAGTGCTATTTTGCATTCCTTATGATTTAGTATATTTTTTTAATAATTATTCATACTCGTGGTTTGGAAAACAAGTTTAACTTTGTACATACTGAGTTTGACCGAAGGTGAATTGAATAGCATTTTTCTTGACCAAGACAATAAAGATATTTAGATATCGTTCTGTTTTCTTTTGTATTCATAATCTATACGGAGGATGGATCAATGCCTTGAACATGTTTTATCATAATGGAAGCATGCACTTGAATTTTGAAGAAGAGTAAGCATGTATTCATATGTTGATTATGTTTTTTTTTCTAAGGTAATAGTGTTGATGACTTGGAAAGATGAGTGCTTTGCTAGGACTTTGATAGTGCTCTGACTGAGATTTGATGGTAAAAATGAAGATGCCGAGACGGAGCTTGCGACGAAGTGACCGTCCAAGGTTCCTCTATCTACATGCAAGAAGATTTAGAAGAATGATCCATGAGAATGTGATTGAGAGTCAGAGTGAGAGTGTGATTGAAAATGAGAATGAGATTGCAAGTATGATTGTATAATCACATGATTACGATTGAGATTGAGATTGTGATTGTGAATGAGAGTGTGATTGAAGGTGTCAATGTGAATGAGATTGTGATAGCTCGGGGGTGGTCAGGAGGTCGAGGCTTCATCAAGAAGCTATTTTCCAAAGCTATTGTATCAAGATGGTTGAGTCTTCATCCGAAACTTATTACTTGTATATGAATTTGTAAAACATGAGATTTAGAAGATAAGTTTTAGTTCACAGCTTTTGCTCTCTTTATTATTTTGTTCAGTTTTACAGTAGCAATTATATGATCTGATGGATTTCTTTTCTTTCTGAGTGATTGGGGCAACGCTACAAAAGGTTTGTCGTTATAGGATATGTAAGTGAGCAAAAGTGTTATAGGTGTTATAAGACTACAACAAAGTAATGAAAAGGTATGAAGTGATGTCAAATTCGATGAATTCTTACCTTGGTATGCCTTGAATTTATCCAAGGAGGATAATGAAGTTGAAGAGAAGACAAAAAAAAGGGATGAAAAAAAAACGCATGGTTCCTTGTGCATCAAAAGAGTCGAGTTCTTAGCTAACATGGGATAGACGAAGCCCTACATCAAGTTAATTAAGTGATGCAACAAGCAAAGGCAAAGCCAAAGTCACAAAAGAAGAAGAAGATGAAGATCTATGGATTGAGCTCAGATCAAACCATCATGAGAAGAATGGGGAGAGCTCAAAGATCAAAAGAAAATATCCAAATCAATGGAATGTTGAGATAACAAAATCTGATAGGGTAAGCTATCCAACTCAAATCCATATGCATGACTCATTTATGGATAGACATCATGGTTATATAAGCAAGGTTATTGAAGAACCCACATGTTTTGATTAAGCTAACATGCAAGAGGAGATCAACACTTTGAAAAGGTAATAAGAAACTAGTGGTTTTACAAAGTAAAGAGACATTTAGATGGAATTCTTACTAGATATAAATCTAGGCTTGTGGCCAAAGGATTTGCTAAGAATCAATGGATTTGACAATGACGAGACCTTTAGCCCTATGGATAAGATGATTACTATGAGATCTATCATTGCAATTCTAACAACCAAGAATTGGAAGATGTACCAACTTGATGTGAAGAATGCATTCTTGAATCGAGATTGTCAAGGATGTGAACAATGCACTAGGGTTTGAAGATAAAGTCAATGATGGCTACGTTTCCACATTGAAGAACGTATTATATGATCTCATCCAAACCCCAACAGATTGGAGTCAAAACCCTATGTAGGGTCTAATCAATTGTGGGTACAATCAAAGCAAATCAAATCCATCATTGTTTTAACAAAAGGAAGTTGAAGTATCTGTCTACTTGTGTGTTTATGTAGATGGAATAATCCTTAAAAAACATCATGAAGGTATCAAGGACATCAAAAGCAAGACTCGAAAGGATTTAAAGATATGAGGCCTTCAATATCTAAGGTACTTTCTTGGTATTGAAGTATTTTCTAAAGACAATGGCATTTGGATCATGCAAAAGAAGGATATGTTGGATGTTTTGAAGAATCATGGAACTACATGATGTAAATTATTGAGAAATCGTATGGAGATGAAAAAAATGACTTCAATGGAAGATTCTAAAATACAATATCCACTTCTATAGAGGTCTATGGTTGGAGCATTAATCTATGCCACCATTACTTGACACGATATAGCATATACACTTGGTATGCTTTTTCAATTCATGTACGCACATGGAATTTACTTGCAGCAAAAAGAGTACTTATATATATCAAGGGTATACTCAATGAAGGTCTATTATATCCCTTTGAATATGAATTTTAGGTAAAGTAAAATATAAATGTTGATCCAAATAGGATAGAAGAAGCACAATGGATATGCAGTGATGGTTGGCAAAAATTAATCTACTGGATGGCAAAGAAGCAACCCACAATTGCCCTCTCATCCATATAGGCACCATCTCAAATGATTAGTGAGCTTACATGGCTCAAGAAGTTGACATTTGAGTTTAACTTGAGGGTTAATAAATTTTCAATCATGTGTGACCATACAATTGGTGTGTTCCTATTTGCCAATCCCATGTTCCATGCTAGAAGCAAACACATAGATATAAACTATTATAACATCAGGGAGAAGGTGTTCTGTAAAGAAGTTTAAGTGTAACATATATGTACCAAGTTTAAGCTATGATGAAGAATTGAAACTTGAACCTTGAGGTGATTGTTGAAATACAAGCTTCAACCTTAACTAGTATAATTTGGATCATGATATGGATGTCACATGGACCCTCATAAAGCAGACATTCCAGCACAAGGAAACACAAATGAAATATGATTCTGAATCCTATCCTCGACCTCCATTAATTTGAACTTAGGTGTGAGTATTTGTCTATAATCTAGGAAAATTGCCTATAATTTGAATCACAGTTAGGTGTGAGTAAATGCATTTAATTTCCTATTATCTATATTTATAGAAACTTAGCTTCAAACTAGGGAGATCCCACATATGTGTATGCTCCTAGATAGTTTGAGAGCAAGTTAGTAGGACCTTGAGCTAAGCTAGCACCCTAATTTTATCAAGTAGAGGTTCTATGAAGTTTCCTGTGAGGACATTATAACTTCAAGGGTACTTAGGGAATTCACCAATTCTCCCAACATTATTATGAGTAAGTGTTTCCATATGAGGTACTGGAGATGCATTGAACAACGCTTCTAGGAGGCTTCCTTGGGAGCTTCCATTAAGTTAGATGTTCCTTATTGCCAATGGGAATCCCCAAGCTCCATCTCGCTTTAACTTGGTACATGAGCTCCATGGCAAATTTTTTCTTGAAAGCAATATAGATCCCACGTATCCCAGACACTTTCCATTGTCGGGATGAAATCCTTTAGGGAACTTCTTCCCAGCTATTCATGTTGGACAATTATACGAAGTGAAGAAAAGGTTTTGCAAGACTAAATTAAAGAAGAAGAGTACCCTTGTGGGTTTCTGTTGTGGAACGCCCCTCCACGTTGCGGTTGATTATTTGGAGATATTATATGAAGTGAGTGTCGGATTTCAAAAGAGAAAGAGAACAAAAGCTATCGCCAAGAACACGTAAAGTAAAGCATTGACCGAAGACATAACGTAAAGAAAGGATCCATCCGCAAAGAACCAAGGCAAAGCTGGTGGGCATTTTCTCGCACTGTAGCGGGAAGTCTATATTGAGTTGCTGATCCACATTGTACGGCATATTGTATCAGTGATCCGCGTTGTAGCAGAATTCATTGTATCATCGAGATTTGTTGGATGACATCATATGTATTCACATTGAATCATTGAGTATTGTTTTTTCATTCCGCACTATATTTGGAGTTTTTGTCCGTGATGATTACATTCCATGAATGCGAGCTTTTGCTTGTCCTTCCTCTCTTAAGGCATGCGCCTATGACATGCGATATGAATCACCATACCAAGGGTGAGGCACCCACCGTGCAGACACCGCTTGCCGAACAGGGAAAACGACCCATGCCGGGGCCTGATCCAAACCCGCGCCACTCTTCCCTCCTTGCCTCCTTTCTGACACTATTTTCAATGTTGCAGCATTTAGTTTTAAAGGTAGCATCATACACCCTCAAAATCCTTTCCAGTATATACTTCTAAACGTGGCAAGCCATCCGTGCGATGTAGAAACCTCTCAGTTTTCCACTATAAATATTCTTTTGGTGACATACAAATGGGTGATGTATGAACATACGTAAATTCAAGCATACTTACTATTTTTTATCTATTACATATATGTAATTCTCCTAACTATGTATTATATATGCAAGGAGGACTAAATAATTCCTACCAGCAATGAAAATGAATGCCTTGTCCCAAAGCACACAATTTTGGTTCACGTCTGCAACAAACATATTGCTTCTCAATAAGCCGCTCTTGCTCACACGCCTTCTGCATCAAACCTTCCATCGTTTGTTAGAATTGATTCTGCTCTGCTGTCCAAATTTTATCTATGGTTGTCAAGGATCGATTTCGCTCTGATACCACTTGTAGCATTCCTCATCAAGCCCATAGAGATAAATACTCCGACACACAAAAGACATTTGCAAAGATTAGTACTATTATCAAAAGAACAAATGAAATAAAGTATTTAAGTCAAAATACGGATAGAAATCTTATCTTATGAATGTCCGATTCAAAATACATCAGAGCTTCTGGATAAAGAATCAAACTTCATGATACAATCGCTTTGAAAAATAGCTTCTCGATGAAGCTTCAACCTCCCGACCACCCCCGAGCTATCACAATCTCATTCACACTCACACTCTCAATCTCAATCTCAATCTCAATCTCAATCTCAATCTCATATATAATCGTGCGATAATACAATCGCAATCCGAATCTCATTTTCATCACACTCACACTCACACTCTCAATCACACTCTCACTCGCAATCTCAATCTCATAGATGATTCTTCTTGACGTTGACGATGGGGAGAAAGGAATTATGTAAAGAATCTATCTCGATCTCAATATCAACATCTTTATATTTCTTCATCAAAGCTTCATGTTTAATGTTGAATCCATCATTCCTATCAAAGCCCTTCATTACAATGCAATCAATCACTACGGTCTGCGCTTGATGATAACTTTGCATATCCCTTATTCAATCAAATTAGAGATCACCATCCAATTTGTGTACACATCTCCGTTTTGTTCTGTTTCTCCACTCTCTTCAAATAATAAGATATCAAAAGATGATGCTATAGAGCATAAAAATACACTTCGATGCTTGCACTCCAGTCATGTTATATCGTTCTGCCCAAATCTACTTTGATTCCTTCTTTCCCTGCGTCATAATAATCTCCTGAATTTCCCATCCGAATTACGCTCGTGTAAATCTCTGTACATATCCTCCACCTCCATATATCATCTGCTGATCAATGATCCCGCAATCTTCTGCATGGATCCTTGTCCAAAATCGTGTGAAGTCCCTTTACATAATCAAGAACAATAGAAAATGCCTTCAGTGCTTTGTCCTCTGTCTGCCGCAAGCCTTTGTTCTGCCATGATCCATATTTCTATTGCGCTACTAAGGCGTGAAGCCCTCCTCTTTTCAAGTGCATGCCCACTTTTCTCGTAGATGTAAGCTCGACATGCTTCATCACCTTGTGTTAAGATTCTATATAAACATACTGACAGAGATGCAGCAAGGGTCACCTGCCTTCAGATATTTCGAGGTGTCATTGATACTCTTTCTTCATGTTGTAGCCGAATAAAACCGTCACCTTCCTGTTGTGTAGTTGAGGTCGGCACCACTATTTTAAACATGTACATCGTGAAACAATTCGACACATCTGCGCAAGTATCAGATACATCCACAGTCCTGTTGATTCTCAAATAGACTAGTGCTTCTTCATAAAAAGACCTTGTCCATGACTATGATCATCTGATGCAAATCACGTTGCCATCTCTGACTAGTTTGAAGCAGACATGTCGCTAATTCAATTATTTGGCCCATTTATTCCTTCCTGCAATTGATAACACTTTACACATTTCCCTTTTCTCTACGTTGTCGGGCTCTGCTTTATACGTCGGCTTCATAATTATGCTCTGCATATTGTTTCTACTCTGTAAGAAAACCCTTGATGGCCAGGTCAATGAATTGTACCTTGTCCTGCATGGAAGCAGTGAGGAGAACATCAAGGAAATCAGCATCCTTGATTCCAGTTCCTATCGTTAGCCTCGTTCTCCTTCGCTCATCAATAATTTGTTGCTACACTCTTTTATCTTTGTACTGATGGTCTTCGCTCGCCTCGCACATCCAACCTACGCATGCCTGAGAATCGCCAATATTTTGCATGCCGAGCAGCTCAATACTCTCGATCAAGATATTCTGCAAGCTGCTCAAATGGCCATTTTGTGATGGAGACTGCAAGTCCTTCGCCCTTCTGCTAATAACTATTCTCGAAATGATGGTAAACATGGCATCATACAATTCTCTACGGATCCTTGATTCCTGCAAACTCAAATGCCATGATCAAAATCCATATATAAAACTGTAGTTAGAGGTGGAAATGTTTTTCGAAGTGCCGCCTCAATCTTTGTGTCTCCATGCTCAGGCTTCGTGTAACACAAAGTCCTATGAATCTCTGGAATTTTCCTCTTCTTTCATCGTAACATTCTTCCGTGCTTAGCTTAATGATTTCGCACCTCCTACGCAGTGATCAACGTCTAGTGAAGGCTATGGAGTACAACTTAATTGTGATGCTTCTGCTGTCTTGTCGTACAAAAGAGCCAACATTGCTAAATAAAGAATCAAACAAGCATTGCTTTCACGCTCGCTGAACCAACGATTGTTTTTTGCCAACTATGCGGAACTTGTAGTTTTGTTGCATGAATTGTTAACCATACATCGCTATTTTTATACATAGCAATTATAATAGCGAACTACTTTGCGAAAGCTACTTTATTTTCAGATCCCACGATGATCGTTCTTTTTTTCCAATAAAGCCAGGGAAAAAGTCAATCAAGATCGCATGTCAAAATGCATCAATCGTAGTTTTGGGCGAGTGATTGTATATTTATCGCAATAAGGTTTGCTTTCCACATGCTTTTTGTTTGAGATTTAAATAGTATATACTTGAATCAAAACAGTTTCATACTTTAAGTACCTATGCTCCGGTTCACATGCACACACTCCATTTCTATGATTAAGCGATCACCGATACAAGATAATATATTGTCTCACTTTATCACTAATATAAAGCCCTGGAAGAAAGGACGTTTGCAATGTTAACTCAGAGAAACATTACCGAAGATACGTAGAAAGGGATCATAGAGAAAGCGTACAATGAGTTACTAATGTTCATCAGATTACTTCGATAGTTGACATGCTCTTAAACCATAGCTTATGTATATCCCTATGATGGATATATTACACCTGAGATGCCACATTTCAAAGATAATGGACTTGTTAAATTCCAATTTTGAATGTGGTACTTGTGAGGAACAATTGGGGAACATGCAATAGTGAATTGATATGGCTAATTTGTTTTTGTTTTTTATGTATAGATCGTTACTCCAAGGAAGAAACACATATAATGGAATTTTCTCTTAAGTTCTTACCACTTGAAAATGTTTCATATAAAGAAACACATCAAAATGTCGCATAATGCTTTCCTTCGAAATGATGCACCATATCTCCCATATAACACATTTTGGATGTCTAAAATAGGAGGATGTGTATGATAAGAATAGAAAATCTAAAATATTCCATTGCAAGGCAACTGTCTCATGAGACATGAAAGAATCCTTTTCTACCCATATTTCATACACATCCTTTCACATGGTAGATAATCCACTTATTAATTCCAATCAAGTTGGAAACCTTCCACCTAGCTCATCAAAACATGATCAATAATCCACTTTAGGCGGCCAAGGTAATATTGAAGAAATGCATATTGATGTTGATCCAACTTATCCTAAATAAAGCACATCAACTAGTGACGCAAGTGGCTTTTTCCCATAGTGGAATATTGGAGGAACCTAACATCTTAACTAGTAATAACATTTTATGATTTTTGTTTCAAATGGAGGATTACCATCAGCTCCTTCATGAGCCTCCCTCTAACGTCCTTCAGGTTTCTTGGAAGAGGTCTCCTATGATTATTGTTTTCTATTGTTTTCTTGGAAGAGGTCTCCTATATTATTCTTGCATTCTGTGGCCATATTCAAAGGGCATTCCATGAAAACTTCAGGATCAAGGATCAAGAGATTGAGTCCCATGAAAAATTCCTCTAGACTTAAAGCTCTATCAAATCCACCTAACACATTGGCCCTTGGATTCTACCATTTTCTGTAAGGATGAAGCTAATATATGTGTCATGCTTCTTATGAATGATTATTATCTCTTAATAGTGGATGTACACTATGGATTAAGCATGAGTGGCTTTGTAAATGATGATGATCCATTCAAATGTATAGAGACACTAAACACTCTAAGACATTTTGGAAACTAACTTTCTCACTCTTGTGGCGGTCAATTATCTTCCATAGCAAGGAACAGTCTACTCCACATCCATAGCATTGAAGTGGAGATGTCATGCAATAGAGGGGCTCAAATGATGTTTGGCTATCAATTCTCCCTTGTCTTAATTTTTTGTGTTGTCTTGTCTTTTTATTTACTAGTAACTCATCTTAGGAGCCATTGTTGAAGGAAGTGTGCATTTATAGAGATAATGAACAAGATAAATTTGATTAACTATACACTACAGCATATCAAGGGCATTCTAACGTGTTCCATACTGAGAGTCATCCTTCAACGTCGGTATGACCATTTTGAAAATGTATTTAAAAAGCACAGACGATATACTAGCAGTCATTTGATCATCCGTATAGGTGTTCCTAAATTTTACATGGTATAAGCACTGATAATTCTTGCCCTTAGTATTGCCCTCGATATATGTGCCGCTATAGGCATCGGTATAGGCATCGATATAAGCGTCGATAGAATCCTGAGATTATCAATGCTTATACCAATGCTTATAGTGACGCCTATACTATAGGTGCCTTAAACATAACACGAACCGAGACCAAAAATTTGACACTTTTCTTATATTTTAAACTGAGTTCTTATACTCTTCGCTACTGTCAAGTGTGTGCGCGATCTGAAGTGTGATCATACTGTGTACACACACATAGCTCTCTCTCTCTCTCTCTCTCTCTCTCTCTCTCTCTCTCTCTCTATATATATATATATATATATATATATATATATATATATATATATATATATATATATATGTGTGTGTGTGTGTGTGTGTGTGTGTGTGTCTCTAGATCTCGAATTTTGTTAAGCACCATGTATACTCATGTACCCTTTCTTTTGCTTTGTGTTTTTTATTGTCTAATTTCTCTTCTCCTTGGTTCTTAGTTTTGTAGGAGCTTTTTGGCATCAGGTTTGTGGAGTTTGAGCATAGACAAAGCTAAGTGGGCTTTGATGGAAGCCATCTAAAGAATTACATCGATGTGAGAGATTTTTTTCCTCTATTGTGTGTGTGTGAGAGAGAGAGAGAGAGAGAGAGAGAGAGAGAGAGAGATGAGTAAGAGAGAGAGAGAGATGTAAATGATTGTTCTACCTTTTATTAGAGAGAGAGAGAGAAATAAAAGATAGAGAGAGAGAGGAAGGAGAGAGAGATAAAAACAGAGAGAGAGAGAGATAAAGAGAGAGAAAAACACATGCATATGCATTCATACATACACACACATATACACACATATGCATACATACATATGCATATACAGACACACTCACATATATATATACACACACACTCACATATATACATAGATACTCACATACATATTACATGCACACATGCATATACAAACAGACACATGTATACACACATGCATATGCATACATAAATACACATAGATATGCATAGACACATATACACACATACACACTCACGAATATATGTACACACACACTCACATATATACATACACATTCACATACATATGCATATACACATATACTTAGATACATGTACACACAAACATGTATGCATACACAAGAAAATAGTGTCGCTATCTACGTATGCATATACACAGATATACACACATATACACACATATGCATAGATACATCCACACACATATGTACACACATTCATACACATATACATAGACATATATATGTATATAATATATAGAATCTCACATATGCATACACATACTCACATACATATAACATACACACATGCATATTCATGCATATGCATGCATGCATATGCATGCATGCATTCATATATACATATAGATATGCATATACATATACATATACATATATATAAAAATATAGGTTTTTTAGGATTAGGATTTTAGGATTTTTACACATGCATACACACATATACATGTTTTGGGTCTAGGTCTTTAGGATTAGGGTTTTATGGTTCTTACACTTGCATACACACATATACACATATACACACACAATACATATACACATGCATACACACATATACATGTTTTAGGTTAAGGCCTTTAGGATTTAGGGTTTGTAGAGTTCCATATACACATATATTCATATACACATATACACATACACATACATAGACGTGCATACACACATATACAGTTTTTAGCTTTAGGTCTTAAGTATTAGGGTTTTAAGGTTTTTACATTTGCATATACACATATATACATATACACATATATATGTTTTAGGTTTAGGTCTTTAGGATTAGGATTTAAGGGTTTAATAATTAAATATTAGAAAATTAATTAAATTATTTAGATTAAATTAATTAGCTTTTAATTATTTTTAATTAAATATATAATTAAATAAAATATAATTAGGACTTTTAGATGTTTAGAGATTTTATAAATCCAAAATTAAATATATAAAAAATTAGGGTTTTTGAATTAAAGCAAATTAATAAGACTGAATATATAAATAAATATATATTTAAATTAAATATAATTAGGTCGTTAAGATTTTTAGGGTTCTACATATATAAAATTAAGTATATAGAAAGTAAGGTTTTTACATACAAATGTATACATATACAGACATATATATACAAATCTATAAAAAATTAGGGTTTCTTATTTGCATTAAATTAATTTGATTAAATATATAATAAAGTATATAATTAAACTAAATATAATTAGGTCTTTGTAATTTTTCGGGTTTTATAATCTAAAATCAAATATATAAAAAAGGTTTTTACATAGAAACATATATAAAGAAATATTTAAAAACTTAAGACTTTTGAATTAAATTAAATTAATATGATTAAATATATAATTAAATTAAATATAATTAGGCCTTTAATATTTTTAGGGTTTTTATATATCTTAAATTAAATATATAAAAAATAAGATTTTTACATACAAACATACACATATACAGACATATTATACAAATATATAAGAAATTAGGGTTTTTGAACCAAATTACATTAATATGATCAAATATATAATTAAATTAAATATAACTAAGTCTTTAGGACTTTTAGGATTTTTATATATCTTAAATTAAATATGTAAAAAATAAGGTTTTTAGAAACAAACATATATATATATATATATATATATATATATATATATATATATATATATATATATATATATATATATATATATATATAATTTGAGTTTTTGAATTAAATTAAATGAATAAAAAATAGATTTTAGGGCTTTTATATATCTAAAATGGAAATATATTAAAAAAGGATTTTACGTTTTGAAAGTTAAAATACGGGTTTTAGATTTAAGATTGCAATATATAATTAAATGTAGCATGTATTAAATTTCCAAACCTAACAACATGGTATCAGATGGCATCTTAGGTTCCAGAGGAGAGAATGGCATGTCCTTGCACTTAGTGCAAGTATCAGATTTTGAAAACAGTGAATAACTATGGCACATGTTAAAGAATATGGATGCTTTGATAAAAGTCCAATTAAGAACCTATGCTACCATTCACATGGCTCCCTTGGTGAGCAGGTCAATTCAAACGACATTGCTCCATCTACCTTTCATGGACAAAAGAGGATAAGGAGGGAGGTAGATATACAAGGTACTAGTAACATAACAGAGAATGAACATATGGAAGAAATGCTGGAGGTGTCTTATAACATGGATGAAGATTAAGATGTTGGAGAAGATTTGTGGCGAGTTCCATGGACAGGATCAAAGCTTCACGCTTAGAAGCTAATGAAGAATACGATAACGTGTGAAGAGTATCCTGTTTACCACTATACAATGGGAAAAAGATATGTGTACTACGTGCATCTCTGATGATATTGAATCTTCAATCCATTTATGGATGGCCGATAGTAGTGTCTAAGAGTTGTACAACTTTCATTGTTGTATCAATAAGTTCATCTACTAATAGCATTGTATTTGCTTCTTGCTTGCAGGCTTCTTAAAGATCAATTTGTGCGAGATGGAAATGATTCATGGAGCACATGCTCTGTATGTTTGGTCAATTATGACATCCCACCATGGTTGGCCACAAAAAGGGCCATTTATTATTAGCTCTTATTGTGAGAGTTAAATATAAAGTAGAAAACATGGATGTATACCTTGCATCACTTGTGGAAGAGTTGTTCACTTTATGGGATGGGATTACTATGCGTGAAATATCTCAACCTATAAAAAGACAAGAGGTGGGAGTGTAACGTGTACTTATGTGGACAACGCATGACTGGCCAAGTTATGGTGAATGTTCAAGTTTACTGATTTAGGGTTACCATGCTTGTCCCCCATGTGGACCATGACTCGAAGCATGCTACTTCAAAGCACTTCCAAAAACTCTCTATGAAGGACATGATAGATGTCTACCTGATGGACATGTTTGACGTGAAGGGCAAATCGACCGACAAGCACAACAACAAATTAAAGCAAGCAATTGGAAGAACCTATAGGATATAGGAACACTAGTTGGTGGCATGAAATGACTCTTGATCTTTCACGCACTCCCTTATTGGAGTGAGTTATTGATCAATCATTTGGTCGATGCAATACATATTTTCAAGAACGTGGGAGAGATGCTCTGAAAAATAATAATCTGCTTGAAGGGAAGCAAAGCACAAAGAGATGACTTGAAAGAGCGAGGTCATATGCAAGAATTATGGGCAATTACAAAGCCTAATTGAACAATGTCGCTATCAAGAGCTCTTTGGGTGCTCGACAAGATGGAAGAGAGTAAAGTGAAGAAGGTAATTTCAGAGTTTCGGACACCTACTAGATGCATGAGATGTCTAAAAAATACCTTCACACAAAATGATGATCTCCAAGGGGCTCAAGTCTCATGATTGGCATAAGTTTTTAAGTTTGTGCTTCCTATAGCTCTAAAAGATTGCCTTGCGAAAGATGTACAAACAACACTTTATAAAATTTGTTCTTGAGTATGGTGGATGTAATAAAGTAAGTCTATGATCCAAGGGTCTGGCCGGTTCAGACAGATCTGAAATCGGATACCGTTTGGTCATCCATGTGTATGACCAAAGATCTCTAGTTTAGACTTACTAGGAGGTCTTGTGCTCGTGTGAACAAGTGATCCACTTAGCTTAGTGGTTAAGTCTCAAGGATGTGAAGGAGGAGGTCTTGGGTTCAATCCCCATGAGGTACATGGGAAGAGTATTTTGCCCAAAGAGCTCTAGAACCTTCTAGAAGCATCCACTGGACACTTGGCGCACATGTAGCTACATGGCTGACACTTGGATGATTAGCATTCACCTGCCCAAGAAGGTAGTCCACTGGAGAGAGCTATATATAGAGGCATTTGGTTGGGAGGAGAGTCATCTCTCAAGCATGTGGTGGTCGTAATCTTCGTTCTATTGCATTGGTATCAGAGCTTCATTCTCCATAGCTCACTTCTTATTCATCTTGCGTGTGCATTGCTCCTTCTACGACGTAGATGACTGCTCGCGGCTGATCAGAGAAGTCCGTGACGGATTCGTAGTAGGGGCGACAGTCTTTAGCTAAGGAGCATAGCAAAAGATTAGATCATCTCTGTGTGCTGCGGGCAGGATTCGAACTCCCGCCCCTCTGTTGAGAGCACGTTGCTCTAACCACAAGAGCACATTGACCGCGTGAAGATATATCCGCAGCAGATGTTAGTGATCAGAGTCGGCGCTGGAGAAGATCTCAATTTGTAGATCCAAAAGTCTATATTCTCTGGAGAAGCAGAGGGTATTCGAACCTCCATCCCCACGTTTAGAGCGCGCTGCCCTATCCACAGAGAGAAGCGCCGTTTGCGATATCCTATAAGCAGAAGATCTCTACAGATCATTACTTCGCTGAAGGAGGCTTCAACCAAGAAGATCCAAAAGTTATACTCTCTGGTGGATCACGCTCGATATTCTGCAGAAATTGGTCTTCTGCTAAAGTCTGGCGCGGAAAAGCTTTCATCAAGAGCAAGACCAAAAAAATTCGCGAGTGCCTGCTGCCGACGGGACTCGAACCTGCATCATCGATTTGAGAGGGAGGCGACCTATCCACGCGCCCAAGGAGATTGACTTGTTCTTTAGTGCAGAAGAAACTCTGCTAAACCAATGATCAGAGCTGAAGTGCAAGCCCAACTCTCATCCATCCAAGGAGCCAAATCAGTTGTTGCAGGCCGAACCCGAGAAGTATTCTGCTTTTAGCCAAAGAAACAACCAAGGAGAATCAAAGATTGAGCAAAGCTTGAAGGAAGTGGAGCTATGGAGTAAAGATCCAGAGGCCTTTGGTGATCAAAGTCAAACCAACTTTGAATTCGGACCAAAGTCTTGAGAGAATCACTCTTCCAAAGGATCAAGGGAAGGACGTAGCTTTATGTGAAGCTAAGTATTTTCCAGTTTTTGCTTGGCCTTAATGCTTGATTTATTTTGTTTTCATTATTCTACACTTAATCCTAGATGCACATTGAAATAGCCAAGATTTCAATTGATTAAGTCTAGATTAGAATAATGAATTAATCCATTTCTCATTCCAAGCATTAGTTTGCATTAAGGAAAGACTTGATTTCAAAAAGATCCTTGTGCATCAAAGAATGTATTTTGGTAGTTTAAATACATATTTCCTTTCCATTGAGTAAGTTTTCTATTGCACTTCAAGGGTATGTTTTTATATCATAGTGCATTAGGACAAAGGAAAGGATATACATGCATCAGGATTGCATGATATACATTCTTAGTACAAGGAAAAAATTGTGCATCAAGCTCATGCATGATTGTTGTATTATTTTTTGGGCATGCAAAGAACATGCATGCATACGCATGTGAGCATATGCTTTTGCATGTAGATACATGCATTTGCATGATAGAATGGAATGCTGTTTGCAAGTAGATATGAGAATGTACTCTCTTAGTATTTAGCTTACTTTATAAAGCTCGCAGTTTGACATTAGGGAAGACCAAGGACTAGTTAGTTGCAAAGACATACTAGTTCTAGTTTGCAACTCAAGTAATTAGTCGATTTCTTCCCAAGTCGATACTCCGCTATCAAAGACAAATACTTAATGATAATTAAGTATGATAGATGTCTTGCTAGGTATAAGTAAGCACTAGGAGAAAGTTAAGTAATAAATTTTCTTGATAACCAAGAAAATTTAATTTCTTGCAAACTCTTTTATGATGTATGATGATACTTAGAAAGTCATGCGGATAAGCTTTACTTGATTAGTTACATACTTTATGTAACTTCTCAAGCATCCCAAGGTTGGATGAGAACGTCAACTATATTTCCAAGTTCCTTGAGTACTCTTCTATTTAGAAGATTTCGAAAGTTTAAAGAAGTTTCTTTGTGGTTTCAAGATTTGTATCTCATGATGAAACCTCGGTAAGTGACTTTTTGGAATAGAGATATGAAATAGTCAAGCCTTCTATTTCATGTGAGATCATTCTCCTACTATGTTCAAGATAAATTTAGTTTTGGGAAGGAAGATGTTCCAAGTAGAGGATCTTAATTGATTCATGAACTCTTCCCAAAATATATATAAATTCATATTATATGATAGGTCCAAGGAATGATGAAGGAAAAATCTCTTGTTTTGCCAAGATATAAAGGTACCAAGCTTTTATAAATTTTTATTTGATTTCATCTCAAGGAGTGATGGAAATCAAAGGTTAAACTAGCTAAGCAATCTTTAGGAAATAATATAAGTTCCTAAAGACTTGAAGCAAGTGTGAACTTTTCATTTAGGAGTAGAAAGTTCCAAGAAATGGATCTTAAATCCATGAACTTCTCCTAAACAAGTTATAAAGTTCAAAGTGTTCATAGTTGCATTACTATTGGATCAATCATCAATAGATGCTTGGACTTTAAACATAAATTTGAGTAGTGAAATATGTTTAAAGGACTCTAGTAACATCTGAAGATTGACCAATAATAATGAGTCTGGTATCAAACTCAAGAATAGAAGTCGATATCACATAAACGAAAAGTCAACTTAAACTTTCATAGTGGCATGGGAAATCATATCCAAAATGTGATATTTTGTCTCTAGTTTGATACTCAGGAAATGAATACAATTGAATCAGTAAATTTTTTTATTTGGATATTATTATTTGAAAGAATTTCTTTCAAATGTTCTTTTAATATTGCAAAAGATTCCAAGATAAATCATTTGCTCAAGTTATTCCTTAGAAGGAATCTCAAGTCTTTGAAGAAATGGCATTCTTTCAAGTATTGAGAATGAAATTCTTCATACTCTTTAAACAATAAGTAAGTAGTTCCCGGACATCCCAAACCACTAGAAGTGGTATTTCAAGTCCTATTTGTGATATAACCTAAAGGTATATCAAAGATTCTTAGCTTTGGAATCTGAGAGGCATAAGTGTATGCTTGGACTTGAGAAAGATCTCTAAAAATCCTGCAGGTAAGCAAAGAAGCTTAAAGATAGTTTAAGAGATCTTAAAGATAAAGACTATAAGTCTTTATTTTTATCGCAAGATCAACCACACTTGATCAATCTTGGCCATGATTGTCCAAGTAATGTGCGATTAGAACTACTTTATAGATTGCCCAAGTATTGGCAATAAAATTCCTTTTGGGAATTATTCACTAAGGTTCCATTTATTCGATGGAAAACTGTGAAAAAGAGTAAGTTGTTCCAAGTCTGAACAGAGTAAAGAAATTCCAAGAATGTAGTCTGCAACCGTGAAAATGGTAATTAAGTCTATGGAAGGTAAAACATAAGTGTTTACCTATCCTTAAAGGGATTTTGGTACAAATCCAGAAAGCATGAGCGGATGCTTAAGACTTAAGCAGTAAAGAGATTCCTAAATAAAGTCCCCGGGGTAGGTACCTAAAGCAACAGTAAACAAAGGAATCTAAAGACAAGAAGTCAAAAGCTCTTGTCACTACAGAATTGGTCAAGAATAATCCAATTGAACTTGAATCTATGAAAATTCAAGTACTTGGAATTTTGATTGGTTTTCATTTGAAAACCCTAGCAAAGAAGAATTGATATTCTGTTAAGAGGTTTTTCAAGTTCCCAAGGTAAAGCACATGATTGTGAGACGATCATGTGAAGGAATCAAAACCTAGAAAATCTAGTTAGAGGTAATACCTGGAACTTCTAAATTCTCGTAAAAGAATTGAAGAGATAAGGTACTCTATCAAGAGATGTTTAGACTTTAGGATAAGAATCACCCACACATTAATGTGAATATAAAATAGGGTGGTATGGGACACCAGATTTTATACTCAGATTGATATAGGAAAGATGGTATGGGACATCGGACCGTGGGATGATAATTATCTTTTAGTCCTAGTTTGGATTTTGAAGTTAGGTTTCATCCTCAAGGGAATTAAGACTTCAAGAAAAGTTTAATTCGTAAAGGATGAAAGTAGTATCTTACGATACTTCAAGATGACTTCAAGATCAAGGAAATTGAAGATATGAAGTAAGGAACTTCCAAGATCTTCTTAGAACACTTCAAGCTTAAGTGTTATTGATCAGAAATATTTGATAAATTTCTGAAAGAAGTTGGACTTTGACTTTGAGTTGATCTTTTCAACTAAAGATTCAATTGACTAAGTCAAGTATCAAGTTCCTAGTGTAACTTGATAAATTCACTCTTTAGACTCAAAGAAATGCACAAGAATTGCATTCACGGTTAGGAGTCGAAAAGACTGAATGTGACATGAACTTAGTCTCAAGTGAAGCATTATTTGAAAACTAAACTCATCGATAGAACCTCAGTAGGTCGACACACTGATGTTGGTTACCACACTAGTATCTTGTGGTTGGATGATGTTTTTGATTTGCTTTGAATCTTTTTGAGAAACAAGCTTATTTCTCTTAAAGATAAAGACAATGCTTCAATATCTTGTTGAAATAGATTGTTGAGAAGTTAAAGTCCTGAGTCAACTAGACTTTGACTCGTGGCAAGTTTATGTATATTCGAAGTTTGAATTGGTTGTACAGAGTCTTAGTTATTTCTTTCCGCTTCCCAAATCTTTTGAAATTGACTCAGATATAGTATCTGATTCCTTTTGCAAAAGACCAGGGTTAGCCGGTTAGAATAAAATAACTAACTTGAACATCCTAGATAGATGTTATGTACAAGAATCTTTTCAATCTTCAAAAGATGATAAGTCTAAGTGGACTTATTCATTTGAGTTTGCTTCAAGTTATAGCATAAATGATTTCCTGGAGTCCAGTATACTCTAGAATAGGGAAGTTAGGAATTGCTCATCAGATTGACAATTCCCAAGAACTTTCAGTTAAAAGTCTTTGAGAAAAGTGTCCTAAGTTGGACAATTTTCATTTTGAATTTGAATTGGTGAAGTTAGTATGGTTGATTCCACGAAATGGTAAACTTTTATCCTACAGTTTACATAGGATTTTTTCAACTCATTGGGACAAAGTAGTCCTCTAGTCGGGTGAAAAAATCAAGTAACTGTTAGATAAAAGTAAACCATTATACAGACATCTAAAGTTAGATGTATGGGACAACCAAACTTCAAGTTCTCCAAAACAAATTCAAGTGAATCAAGAATTCTTAAAGTCTTGCAAGGGATAAGAATCCCACCTTCATTACTAAGTCCATGCACCAGGTATGCCTAGAAATGGACTAGTAATTTGAATCCACCTAGTTCACATGTTTGTGCCTAGATCGCACATCCAGAAACTGTGAATTAGCCAGGGATGTCATTAGATCCACCCTTATTATTCTTCACTAGTTTGTACTTTGTCCCGTTCATCAAAGTGCAAACCCAGATAGTGTTTTGAATCATTTGGGCAAGGATGCCACCACAGAGATGAGACATGTTCTTCCAGTTCTAGAACATGACCATGTTCTTCCAGTTTCAGAACATGAGGCTCGGGGGTTGCCTACAGTATGTATATAGCTCTATTTTCAAGGATGAAAATATTTTCCAAGGGGGAAAGAATGTAATAAAGTAAGTCTATGATCCAAGGGTCTGGCCGGTTCAGACAGATCTGAAATCGGATACCATTTGGTCATCCGTGTGTATGACCAAAGATCTCGAGTTTAGACTTACTAGGAGGTCTTGTGCTCTTGTGAACAAGTGATCCACTTAGCTTAGTGGTTAAGTCTCAAGGATGTGAAGGAGGAGGTCTTGGGTTCAATCCCCATGAGGTACATGGGAAGAGTATTTTGCCCAAAGAGCTCTAGAACCTTCTAGAAGCATCCACTCGACACTTGGCGCACATGTAGTTACATGGCTGACACTTGGATGATTAGCATTCACCTGCCCAAGAAGGTAGTCCCCTGGAGAGAGCTATATATAGAGGCATTTGGTTGGGAGGAGAGTCATCTCTCAAGCATGTGGTGGTCGTAATCTTCGTTCTATTGCAGTGGATCTCTTCTAAAGAGATAAGGACAGATAGCATAGAGAGTGTGAAACGTAATTCTATAGAGGTTGTTTGTATGGATGAGAAATACTTTCCCTCAAGTATTCTCACAATTCAGCTTCATTTAGTGGTTCATGTAGTTGATGAAGTTGTAATAGGAGGAATTATACATAGTCGATTTGGATGTTCTTCTTCGAGCGCTTCATGAAGACATTAAAAGGGTTTGTTTGTCAAAAAGCACATATAGAGGGCAGCATGGAAGAGGGGTAGCTTGTACAAGAGTCGCTTGTATTGATAATAGAGTTTTTACGCATGTCAGACCCATAAATGCCTCACTTATGAAGCTATGATGAATATGTTTGTCTCAAAGGCAATGAACCTCAAGGTAAAGGGATGCAAAGAAAACTCAATGCAGCTTCTAGAGAGAACGAAATGAAGTTTTGTTGGTGCATTTTACCCAAGCCAGCATGCTTGATCTGATTTGATTTATGTTCACTTGTAGTCATATGTGTAGACATATGAACACCTCTTGTAAAAGAGTATATTTTATCTCTTGTAATTGAGAAAGAAAGAATGACTTAAGTCATCCATGATGTAAAAAGGAAAATCGTGGCTCTAACCACCTAAAACCGTGATCCATCAGCTGAGAGAATATCTCCTAATTCTTAGCATCAGGTTTAGGTGAAGTTATTTGAATTTCAATTCAAAAGTACATCCAAAAGTAGCTATAGAAAGAGCAAGAAGTTATCAATCTACCAAGGAAGAAGGGTAAGGATGATGATCGCATCCTTTACATTGATTCGCGATGCTCAAATCATGTAGCAAGAAATGTGGGTTTACTTTCTCATTTGGAATATCCTCACAACAAACGTGAAGTGCAAACAAGAGATGATACAAAGCACTCGGTGGAGAAGATAGGTAATGTGAAGACATCATATGGGAATATGAATTTCATAAGCAAAGCCTTGTATGTCCCGACAATAAACAAAAAATTAATAAGTGTTGGGAAGATTGGTGAAAAAGGATTGCAAGTTAGATTCAACCGATTTAGAGCATATGTTGAAGACCCAAGGCAAGGCATTAGGAGGATTGCCAAAGGAGAAAAGACAGGAAGTCTTTTCACTTTTGAAGTGGAAGATACAAAGAACATAGCTTTATTTAGCTATGGATCTCAAACTCTCAGAGAGTTGGATATATGGCACAAAAGGCTTGCTCACATTGGTGAAAAGACACTCGAACAAATTTGCAGGGACCAAAGTGTACTTAATTTGCCTAATATCACAAGGCAACACATGATTTAGAAGTGTGAAGCTCCTCAATTTGGCAAAGCTTGTCGAGAACCTTTCAATAGCAATGGATATGTGTATCAATCTCTTTTGGATCTAGTGCACATAGATGTGTGGGGTCCTAGGAAGGATCCATCTATGTCACGATCAAGATATTATGGTCTTTCATAGATGATTGTAGCAGGTGGACCATTATGTTTTCCATGAAGCACAAGGATGAAGTTTTTAATTTCTTTAAGAAGTATGTTGCTCTTGTTGAGAACCAAACAGGTAGGATGGGCAGAGGCTATGTCTACAGCCACATATCTCATAAATAGACTTCCATCGAAGTCACATGATGGAACCACTCCATATGAAGTGTGCAATGGACAAAGACCTAGTCTAGAGCATTGTAAAATCTTTGGATGCTTAGCCTATGCTCACATTCCTTCTCAAGTAAGAGGGAATCTGGATTCCAAGGTAGAGAAGTGCACATTTATTGGTTATGACCAAAACCAAATAGTATATAGGATTTATAATCCAACCAATAAAGGATTTTTTGTGAGTAGATATGTAATTTTTGATGAGAACAAGTCATGGTTTGATGATGAAAGGAAAGTGAAGCTGCCTTATGACTTGGATGAAGATTTTCCATCACTTCAACCAAAGGATCCAAAGCAAATTGAAGAAGGTGATTTGGAGACTGACCTAGAAGACTTGGAAAAACTAAAGCTATGGAAGAGCAAAGGTAAAGAAAAGATTCAAGATGCTACATATCGGCCTAAGAGATCACATCAACCACTTAAAAGGTGTTCAAGGGAGAAGAAGAAACCAGAGAGGTATGGTTATGATACTTCTTTGGTCACCAAGCACTCAATCTACATTGCAAAGGATCCAACCAATGAACAACTTACCACATTTCAAGAAGCACAAAGAAAGAAATCTTGGGGAAATGCAATAGATGAAGAAGTGGAAGCCTTGAAGCAGAATGACACTTGGGATGATTGTACCTAACAAGCCGTCTATGAAGGTAATTAGATCTCGATGGACATAAAGCAAGGTTACTTGCTAAAGGGCTTTCTCAAACCCATGATATTGATTATGAGGAGACTTTCTCTCTTGTTGCAAAAATGCCCACAACTAGGGTTCTCATTAGTCTTGCTACATCTACAAATTGGAAGCTCTATCAACTTGATGTAAAGAATGCTTTCTTTAATGATTGGATTTCTAAGGAAGTGGAGATGCACATCATCGTAACTATGTATGCAAATTAAAGAAAGCCTTGCATGGATTGAAGCAAGCTCTAAGATCTTGGAATGTGAGATTGGTGACTTATTTGAAGGACCAAGGATTCAAAGCTAGCAAGGCAGATACCTCTTTGTTCATAAGGAGGAATGGATCTTAAGTGATCTATCTATGTGTGTACATTTGGTGATATAATTATCACAGGGAATGATCTTGAAGGAATCAAATAGGTAAAGATTCAAATAAAGGAGGAGTCCAAAATAAGTGATCTTGGAGCAATCACTTATTTTCTTGGATCGGAGTTAACCTAGAGAGGTTGATGTATATACATCTGTTGGCAACAGTCAAAGCACCCAAGGACTCACAAGACAAGGAAGCCAAAGAAGGGAGAGAAGGCAAAAGCAGAAAAAGTATTCAACGAAGATCTGACAAGTAGGCCATTAATATTTTTACAAATCAACACCCTCATAACAGTGATTCTCATCACTAAAAATCATTGTAAATACCATTTCACCTTTTTGTAACTCCATTTTGTGCAAGCCGAGGAGTCCTTGAGCTTGAGGAGTATTAGAAGTATCATCGTACCAATTTTCATGATTTTTAGAGTTTGTTTGAGCCCTCAAATAGGGCCTACAACCTAATTTTTAACTAGGCCAGAGACTAGGTCAAAACTAGTAAAAAACTATAAAAAGAGCTAGAGAGCTCATTTTTGAGGTTAGCTTGTTGTAGAATTGAACTTTTAAGAGCACTTTTGAGTAATCTAAAGAACTCCATTGCTTCTCTCTCTTTGTCTTGCCTTGTGTGCGCGTGTGTGTGTGTATGTGTGTGCATGTTTGTGTGCTCTCACTCACACACTTGTGCCTTCACTTGCTCGAGGTCGTCATACCATCCTCATGTCTTCCCGGATTGACATTAAAGGAGGTGCTACTCATCACTAAGCTACACCAAATTTTGGTGCCGTTATCGGGGATCGAGCTTTGAGGACGAGCGTGTGATGGTAAGACGTAGAGTCGAGGCATTGGAGTCATAGGTATTTTCTTCACTTTTATCTATTTTCTTTTGTTTTCTTTATCACCATCATCATCATCACCATCTCCCACCTCCATCTCCTTCATCGTGAAAATTTCAGTTTTTTGGTCATATCACCATACCCATGCCCTTCCCCTCATTTCACTTGTAAGAGAGAGCAAGAGAGCATTTGTGCACTTGTGCTTTTCTGTGTTTTTTGAGATTTTCTGCAGGATTCAACATCCCCAACAGCTGTACGAGCTTCAGCAGGTCAAAATTTTGATTATGAAGGTCTCGAGGCCTTGACCTCTATCAATCGCGACCGATAGAAAAATGAACCTTTTTGCAAAACTAAGTGCATAAACACGATCTCTAGGCCTAGCGCATTCCAAAAGTGTGTTTAAAATTTTCAAATTCCTCAATTTTCTGTCAATCGCGATCGACCTATCAATCGCGGTTGATAAACGACGATGGACACTTGTCGACCGACCTGTCAATCACGATCGACCTGTTAATGGCGACCGACAAAGTCAACGACCGACTCAGTGCGATCGACAGAGCATACGTGTGCCACGTGTCAATCACAATCAAGCCATCAATCGCGATCGACTCGTCAATCGCGATTGACAATCCCGACGGACCTGTCAATCGTGACTGACCCAGTCAACAATTGTTTGACCACGACTAATAGAACCCTCGCGACGGACCTGTCAATCGCGATCCACCCATCAATCGTGACCGACAGATTCAACGATCCTTTGACCACCTCTGACTGAAATCTCGAGCCATGTATCAATCACGATTCACCCATCAATCGCGACTGAGAGCCATGACGGACCTGTCAATCGCGACCAGCATGTCGATCGAGACTGACATATCAATTGCGATTGACAGACCACTGGATCACGATTGACGGGCAAATACGGTCATTTTTTAGGGCAAAGATAGTTGGTTTATTTTGGGGTATTATTTGGGAAACATTAGAAAATTGTTGGAGCATTGTGAGGCCGCTACAAAAAGTATTTCGAGAAGTCCTCTTTGCCTGTTTGAACCCAGTTTTACCCCCAAAACTCTGAATAATCATAACTTCCTCATACGAAATCCGTTCGGGGTGATCTTAGGCTCGTTGGAAAGCTCGCCGGGAGTACAACCAAAACTAAGGGATTATTAGATATAGTATTTTGAAGTGACCATACCCAGGGGGAAGAAAAACTAAGGGATCTTTAGGATTATTTTCCATAAAGCCAAAGAACAGTTTGATCTCTGAATTGCATGAATGAACATGGTCTGTTGTATCAATGGCATTCAACTCTTGAGCTAACTTTGGGACTTTTACAGGTCCTGTGAGAGCATCGAAGGGCATTCCAAGCAAGAGTAAGTGCAAGCTTGGGAACACGCTTCCTGGGTACACAAGGGCAACCAAGGAAAGAAACTAAGGTTGGAAATTCTCAACACCCTCTGTCAATCCCTAGCTTAGGCTAAGTACGGATAGAGGTTTTGATCAATTAGGGATACGTTAAGCACGACCAAGTCCAAGAACTCTAATCACTCAAGTGGAAGTACCAAGAGATTATATTTGAGAAACAACCTAAGGGAAAGGAATTTAAATCGAGCGACCAAACTCAAAGTACGATAAAACTTAAGTGTTCCTTGCGACAAAGATTGATTGGACAAGAAGTGACATCCTAAGAAAAATTAAAAAGAACAAGTGACTAATACAAAAGAACTCAGCAATGAAAATTGTACTTGGGAAAATTGGGATTATTCAATTGGGCTTATGAACCTTAGATCAGGACGACACCTAGGAAGAGATAGACAGAATCTTAGGTCTTCAGACGCTAGTGGCAATCATACTGCTAGGTCTTAGGCCCAACAGTTGAGCCACTATTCACACTACCCTATCTCTGAAACTAGCGAGTCTGAAATGTCTCATGGTATGGAGAGACCCACAGGAAGTTCAGGTGTGCCATACCTACAAAGGGTTGAAGGCCCCTACAAGATTCAACTCGAATACCTTAGAACCAACCGATTAAGTGCTTGCATCTATGAGGACAGACTAGGAAGGCCCGTGGTCCAAACTAAAAACCCTAAACAACCCATTGGAATTGAACATCCAGCTGTCAAGTTTGAAAATGGAGCATACCTGGACAAAGAAGGAACCATATATGTAGTCAGCAGTCACCAGATAGGACAGACAAATTCGGGAATTTGATCCTAGAGATGGATATAGGTGACCTAGAGCAAGGGAACATAAGTGGAGAGCCTAAAACTCCTCAAGGCAAATCAATGCTTACTAGAATTATCACGCCAGAGTGGATTCCCCAGGACAATAAGAGCATAGATCTTCTCTTAAATCTAGAGACCGATGAAGCCTTTTGGAGGTATAAGCTGGATCAACCAAATGAGGTAGGAACGATAACGATCTATGAATTCAAAGATCCTGATAGCCTAGGCAAGGTGACCTATTTAGACAACGCTTTAGAAAGAATATTTGTGGTCAGAGAGCATGGTAGGCATGCCTACACTTGGAAGGGAGAATTTATTTTTCTCCAACCAAGATCTAATGTCTCTTTTGGCCACCAAGGAGCTAGAACATCCCAAGCTCATGGAGCCCAAAGGGTTCAGAAGTAGAGACAGGCCAGAGATAAGTTTTCCCAACCCCTTGGGTCGAGAAAGGAAGAGAACAGAGATGGATAGAGTGGAAAGTGAGAGACCTAGAGCCCCAAGAAACCAAACAAATGCAAATGAATTCCCTCTACCACGAGCTAGGGAACACACTAGAACTTTGAGACCTACAGAGCTAGTTAAGTCCATGAAGAACTACTTCGATGGCACAGGAGGCCCATATGATCATGTGGCCGAGTTTAGGCAAGTCTTGAGAGCTGAACAAGTTGAGGATCTATTCACGTAGTACAATGCCTTTGGTATAACCCCTAGGAACACCGCTCTTATGTGGTTTCAACCACTAAATGAGAGACACTTCAAGAACATAGACCAACTTCTAGAGGCTTTCATTATTGAATTCTCTAAGAGTGACATAAGGCATAATACTTGCTCACTGATTCATAGCTTTAAGCAAAACCCTCAAGAGACGGTTAGACTTGCAGGAAGAAGGTTTAGGCAATATCTAGAGAGATGTCCTGTTTCTTAGTTACCCACACCATCCAAACAAGTGGCTTTATTCCTAGATGGACTTCTAAGTACAAAGTTGAGATCATATGTGTACTTCAAAGACCCTAGGACCATAGAAGAGTGTGTACGCATGTGCATCGACATCAAGGATAACCTAGGGGAGGAATTAGAACTTTCAAAAATCTACAAAGATTTAGATATTTCTATGAGTCTCTCTTCCTCGCAATCCACATCTATTGAGGAACTCGCTGAGAAAGTAGCTCAAAAACTAGGTGTCTCTAGCAAACAAATCCCAAGATTTTCCCTAGTTAAGTAGTGCTATACTTGTGGAGGTGACCATATGGCGAACGTATGTCCCATTATGGATCAACCCCAAGTGAATCCAAGTAGCCAATACTACACCATAGAATCGAGATACACAAATCATACAACACAAGACTGTTCATATAATAAGCAAGCCGTTAGGCAAACCTACCCTCAGCCCTACCCACAACGGGGAAGATATCACAACCAGTACCCACCACAACAGTATGCTAGGCCTCAACAAACCTACCAACTACAATATCAGGCCCAATAGAGACCTCAACCAGTGCTACCACAACAACCTCCTTCTCCAGCCAATGTGATCCCAGTAAAGTATGCACCTGCAGAAGAGAACCTGAATAGAGCCATAGTGCCAGTAACACCATTGCTTTTAGAAAGTGACCCTAGTGACCATAGCTTTGATTCTACCCATATTGATAGCCCCCAGGCTTACTACATGCAGTCTCCTGAACATGCTGAATCCTACTATAGTGAAGAACCGAGTGAACGTAGTTGGGATCCAGAGTATGCAAACATCATGTACACAAATCCCAACCCTAGACCTCAACCTAGGCAAGTAAGACCCCCATTCCCTAGAGGACCATTCTATAGATGTCGAGGAGATCACCTCATTCATGATTGCACAATGCCTGCCCCTATACAACCCCAATCAGTGACAATTCAAGGCTTTTGTCAAGATTGCGGGAAGGAGCATCTCTTAAGAGACTACCCAAAGAACCCCAATAATATGCCAAACATCACTCCTATCAATGTTATTGGGTTAGTAGTAGCCTCTACAAGAAGTGTAACTTCCAGTGCACCAGTGCAAGTGGTCACCAGAGCTTAGGCACGGTAGTAGAATCAAGGTGTATGCCAAGAAAAGGGTGTCGAGGTTAGTGAAACTGAGAGCATAGCCAAGAAACAGACGAGGGCATGGAAAGATAGTCAAGAGAGAATGAAAAGACAATGGTCTAAAAAGATGAGCGACTTAGAAGAAAGCATAAGGGAAACAAAAGCCAAAATTGTTGAACTCACCTCTCAAACAAACTCTCACATACCACCACCACCTTCATCCCTATCACCATCTAACCCACCATCTATCAACCCACCTCAGACCATCCCACCACCCCCTAGAGTAGGGTCAGTCTCAGCGGTGTCGGGAAGTTGCGGACATAAGGCTGGTGGATCAGTCAGCCACTAAATCCCTCGACACACGCGGGGTCTATGAGACAATCGTAGGTGTTTTAGGTATATTTTTCTTTCGTCTAAGGTATCAGAAACTCTAAATTACTCTTAAATCTAGGAAATATGGAGTAGATAATTGTAACACTTTAAACGTTTAAGAATCGTAAGGCTGGACTGCTCTATATCTATCAATAGCTTCTTGAGGTATAGGTACTATCAAAGTTTCCTCAGTTAATTTTTCTTTTATAATTTCGTCTTCTTGGATTTCTAAATGATTAGGTTGTGTACGCCTAATTAAGGTGGAAATGAATCTATGTTATCTTGAGGATCATTAGATGCGATTGAAAATAAGGCTATAAATCTATTCAGACAATTATCATGAGAAATTGAAATTAACGATTTCAGATAACATTGACAAGAATGATAATGCAAATTAGAATTGAATTAATGCTAATGACAATAATGGATGATTACAATGCTATAAAATGATATAATTTCTCTAAAAGATTGCTAACAATAAGTGAATCCTATACAAAGCTTAATCAAGGATAATGTCTATAGATTTAAATCAGATTATCGGTTAATTGATTTGTTGAATTCTCCACTTTTGCCACGATGCTCTTTGATTCTTTTGCTTTGAATGTCTGCAAAAAACATTAGAGTATAAGTAATATTACAAGAAATCATAAACTTACAAAACATATACATGTAACATTTTCATACTCATGCATATGTTTATGTATACAATAAAACATTTAAATCTAATTCACACTTTCCCACCCATGTACATTTATTCATTACTCCTATACACATATACTTCTTTCATGCATACACTTCTCATGCTTATATATCTTAATATATTAATGTATGACATGCACATATTAAGCACATTCACACACTAAAATACGTTCATATTTTATTATAACTATACTTGCTTATATATCTAAACTTATATAGGCTTAAGCTTGGATACACATGCATTTATATTTTTATATATAAATATAATACATATATATGCATAGTTATATCATGTATATATGCACATATCAAATAGGCATATGTATATTTATGCATTTGATTTCATCTAGTCATATGCATCTAATATAATTTAACTTCCATTTAAACTATATGTCTTAATTAAATTAATTCATTATTTTTTCTCTCTCTCTTTCTTTTCTCTAACGCTTTCTCTCTCCGAAGTTACTATGCTTGATACGGAAGCAAACAGCTCAAGTAGGCTTTTACTTAATTCATGGCATCTATCATTACATCAACAGTAGAGTACTGTATACGTATAGGGCAACAAAAATTAGATTAATTCTCTCTCACACATTCATAAAAGCTTATGAACTTTCAACTCATAAAACTTCATGTGCTCAAAATCACCACATAGTGCATCATCTACATAAATGAATGAGTGAATCGCGTTCCTACAAAACACAACTGATACGTGACCTTTGACGAATGCCTTTGTGGAGGCAAAACTCTTTGTGTTCGTCCAGTGAGAAACATACGCTGCTAGGACTGTTACTCGAATTAGATGTGAACTTTTTCTGCCATGGCCAACTTCTGGGACCCATCATGGTGAACCGTAATTCCATGTAGTAAACCAATGATTGGACTCTCTCTCTTTCTACGTTGATGCAGCGCACAGTGCCATGGAGTGAGGGATGAAGGGTAGAAAAGGAAACAAAAGAAAAGCTAAAACTTTCTCTCACTACAAACGCGTTCATTTTTTTTCTCTCTCCTCGATTATTGCTTCACTCTCTGCTATGCGCCAGAATCCTTTTCTCACTCTATCTCTGTGCGTGCTCTGTTTGTGCAGTGCTACCAAGAGGGGAGGAGGAGAGAAACTAATGTTTTCTCTCTCCTACTCAATATCTTCCAACCGTGTCAGCTACTGCAAGCGATATCAGAGCCGCCAGAACTACAAGACCGCCGCCAGGGGGGTGATGAAATAAATTTCTCTCTCTTTCTTACTGTCTCATTCTCTCTCTCTCTGTCTCTTTCTCTCTCGGCGGTGCTGTCGTACGCAGCCTGCTGGGAGGGAAGGAGGGAGAAATTTTTTATTTAATTTCATTATCTCTTCCTATCTCTCTGAATCTCTAATGCGTACGCCTGACGAGATCGCCATCTCCCTC
This sequence comes from Ceratopteris richardii, assembly GCA_020310875.1. Lineage (NCBI taxonomy): Eukaryota > Viridiplantae > Streptophyta > Polypodiopsida > Polypodiales > Pteridaceae > Ceratopteris > Ceratopteris richardii. The sequence goes on along the minus strand of CM035424.1, from coordinate 29,866,312 downwards.
TGTTAGAGCCTTACGTGGCAGAACTCAGTCACTCCCTCTGCTCTCTTTACACTCTCTCTTTCTACGACTCGTACAGAACTAGAACAGCGGAATCCTAAGTGGGACATTCGACCATCATCAGAATTCAAAAGAGACACTCTTGCAACATGGAGCAGGGGATGGCTCCGTGACCCGTCGTCTGGGAATGCACTTCAAACATTTGATGTGGTCAGAAACACAAAGCATAGTCGGATTGGCCTCTGAACACAGAGCATACAGAATCGAGTGTAGCATGCTAAGGAATGAGAAACTCCAAAACATCACTCTTTGATCAGCATGCAGATATGGTCTCAGATAAGCATAACGTTGTCAATCATTTTTCTGTACTTCGCCTCCTTGCTTGATCGACGCAATCTGTCTCATGCCAAGTAAAGCATTCATTTCTTCTCTCTATCTCTCACACACACTCATCACATACACATATACAAGTTATCTGCAAGCAGCTCTCATTCTCTCTCTGCCTAGGTACGCACAAGCTAAAGGAAACATACATAAGGAACAAAAAAAAGAAAGAAAGAAGTACCTGCAAAAAACATTAGGTAATAACAGAGCTTAACACACATATTTATACATACACAAGTCATTTGTAAACCATTCCTTTGATTTTACTTTATTTCATCATCCACACTTTTTCCCATTAACATTCACCACACTTTAAATTAGCTTTATTCACACAACACACTTCCTCCTCTCTTTTGATCTACACTAATTCTCACCATTCTTTTCTTTAACCATCTTTATTTACTTTAAATGCATATCTATTATGATCCACTCCTTAAATCACTTTAATTACATATTACTCACATACCATTCTTTTTCCTAGCACTCATACACACCACTAGTTATTTAACCATTTATTTTATCATTTTAATTTAATTATCCTATATTTCTTATTGAAATAAATCATTTAATTTAAGCTAAGTTTAAAGGTTTAATTAATTAGAACCTTAGTATTTAAATGCACACAAATAATTAAAGTAATTATTAATAGCATAGTTTAATTTTTAATACATAAATATTTAATGTATAGATTAATGTATTTGAATAACAACTATTCTAGTCCTTGAAACATACTAAAACCCTTGAAAACCTATTAAAACCCTTCAGAAACCCATGAAAACCCTTTAAAACTCTTCTGAACCCTATCATTAATCCATTAACACTTAAATAAACCCTAGCATTAACCCATTAGAATCTTTTGAGACCCTTTGGATTAACCCAACTGACATAAAATCATATCAACTTATGAAATCCTAGGGTTAAATACCCATGATTCTTGAATGTATGAATAAAACAACTCATTAAATGAGTAATTAGGGTAAACCCTAATATGAACATAGAATCTTCATCATCATTTGTACCTGTAAACACTTTCAAGGTAGTTAATTCCAATCCACACATTTGTTTAACAGTGATATAAAAGGTTTGAGATCACCAATAAAGTTGTTTTCATTTTCTCTGGTCATCAACGGAAAGGTTGAAATCTTTCCGACATTCGCCCCGGCCAAACCTGCACATCGTCCTCGATGGGCCAAACCTGCAGATCATAGAAGGCAATATCAAATTCTTTTGAAAATTAATCATGACTCAAATGCAAATAGTCTATAAAAAAATGCTTCTATCATTAGTACACCTTCTGATAGCAAAGAAAACTTATAAAATTATGTAAACTTGAATTTAAACCTTTTCGTTCAATGCATGAATTGGAAACAGATTTTAGAAAGAAACTATAGAAGTCATTCAAATAGTGTTCGTACTAACTCTTCTATTAACTCTGTTCATAAGTAAAGCATATGTTATATAGATCTTCTACCCTCATCTCCTAACCATTTGCCATTAAGATACAAAAAACTAACTCCCCTCTAGCATACATCTGCCTTATATAGCCCGCTTTTCAAATCAAAAGTGATTTCGAGACCACAACTGATTTATTTGATTTTTCTTTTCTCTCATTTTTTTTATCATAATTTTTCCTTTTTGTCATTGTTCTTTTTTTTTCATATACAACAACCATTAATGTACTGCTTTCAATTTCTCTTCGCAACTTTTTTGATGAAGGGGAAAGGCTTAACCCCTAATCAGAGCAAAGGATCTAGAGGTAAGCTAAAGCAGGAACTAGGATCTCTTTAGCTAAATGGGTCAGATTAAAGGAAGCTTACCTATATAAAACAAGTCTACTTCTACTAGGAGTTGCAAGTTAAGGGTTCCTTCGACTATTCATATGACAGCCATAGGTCTCTAATCCCTATCTTCTCTTCAAGCACATCCCTATTTTAGTGTAAATTCTACTTTTCATAATTTTAAGAAGTTTCTTAACCTATCTGAAGAATGTACATATCTAATTATGATAATGCAGGGAAAAACAAAACTTAAAACATTAATCAGGGTTAGAACTGTTTCACCTGATTGATATAGAATTCTTCTGCAACATCGCCTTTCATCCAAATATCGCTTTGATTGCATAAATTTTAAACTGCATGTACTATCTTCAATCTCTTACGCTTCATCTTTATCATAAATCAGTCTTTAATTAATTGGTTCAAAAAAAACATTTTCAACTCCTGTTATCAAGCAACAATGTATAGACTTTCAAGAAAAATTAATTTTTATAAATAATTTTTTATTTTTATACATGTAAAAGAAATAAAAAAAACATATTTAAAAGAAAATTTAAACATTATTTTTATTAAAAAAAAATCATTCTTCATTTCCTTCATCATATATTAAATCATAAAATTCTTCATTTCTTTGTTTAAATATTTTAACTCTTTTACCTGCAATTAAATTTTTAAGCGGAGTTCCATCTAACTCTCTTAAGGCATACGTTCCATTTTCATAGATTTTGACCACCACATAAGGTCCAAACCAACGCTTTTTTAATTTTCTACGGGCATCATACTGTATATTGAATGTGCTATCATATATCAATACCCAATCATTAATTTGAATTGGCTTTGGTCTTAACCTATGTGATTTATCAAAATACTTTTTATTTTTAAGTCGAGAAGTTTTTAATTTAGCTATAGCTTCATCTAGTCTTTCATTCCCTTGCTCAAGCTGCTGAATCCTCAAAGCTAATAAGTCTTCAGTAGATAAATTATCTTTCCAAGGAAGCATAGTCCAAGTAAGAATTTGGGTATTTACTGGAAAAATTGGCTTTTGGTAGTACATTAACTCTGCCGGCATAAATCCCGTCGTTCTAGTACAGGTCATTCTATCAGCCCACAAAGCGAATGGTAAAAATTTCGGCCAATTCTTCAGTTCTCCTTTGCAAGCTTTAGAAATCGCTTTTATGATAGGGGAATGCCCTCTTTCAATCTTTCCGTTAGCCTCAGGGTTATATGCAGTCGTAAGAGCTAAACGAATTCCATGCCTAGCAAAGAATTCCCTAGCCTCTTGCGCATCTAATTCGCCCCTATCGGCTACTATTTTTTCAATATACCCAAATCTTGAAATCACATCTTCTAGAAGAAATTTGCATACATTGAAAGTAGTTTTTGATCTTAGAGCTCGGCCTTCCACATGATTAGTAAGATCTTCTCGAGCAAGAACTATGTATCTCATTCTATCGATACCTTTGGGCATGGTTACTAAGTCTACTACCCACTTATAGTGTATGCATGGTGGATACGTAGGATGTAGTGGATCCCTATGCTTAACCGATGAATAAACTTGACATACATCGCAAGAATCCACATAGTTCTTTACATTAACATAAATACCTGGCCACCAGTAACACTCTCTAATTTTTTCATAAGTGGCAACAAAACCTTTATGCCTGGCCCATAAAGTATCATGCATGCTCTTCAAGACTTGCATCTGAAGATTCTTAGTACCTAGTACTCTTTGAGGCATTTTGATCTTCCCCCTTGCATGTCTCCAAAGTAATCCATTTTTTAAGAAAAAGTTAAATGCTCTTTTTCTAATATTTCTAAATCTATTTGAAGACCATGAAGGTGATCTAACTAAAGTACTAAGATACTTTCCAATCTCTAGCCACTCTCCTTCATATTCATCTGAATTAAATTTTTCATATACATAAACTTGGGAATCATAATTTATCGTATTAGTATCTACTTTGGCTTCATCATTCTCATCATACCTAGCTCTTGAGAGCATATCAGCAACAGAGTTAGATTTTCCTAAAATATGGATTAAAACTGGATTTATAAATTTAATATAAGAAATCCAACGAAGCATTGCAATATCTCGTGAAGAACAGTTTGTGATCATTCCAATTAGCGGTAAACAATCTATCTCCACAATCACATTTGCTCCTATGAAATATTCTTTATCAGACTTTAGAGCTGTGACTAAACCCCAAAGTTCCCTTTTAATTTGAGGATAATTTCTTTGAGTATTATGTAAAATCTTAGCTCCAAATCTAATAGCATATCTTCTACCCTCTTCATCATCTTGACTTATGACCCAGCCAATTCCAATAGGACTAGTATCAACAGTCAAAATAATAGGCTTATTATTCGTATAATCTACTCGTTTAAGGATTGGAGCTTCTTGTAACAACTTCTTTAATCTACGCATTGCTTGAGTATGTTTTTCTGTCCATAAAAATTTTCTTTTCTTCCTTAATAAATCATAAAGACAGTCAGCTATATGTGCAAAATGTGGTATCCATATGACATAGAAGATACAAGCTCCTAAAAATCGACGAACTTCACTCACATTTTGACATATCTCTGAAATCTTACTAATGGCATCAATTTTATGAGGGTATGGCTTTCGTCCATAATAGCCACAAAGATGACCTACAATTAGGACCTCATTAACACCAAAAGTAGATTTTTCTATTGATAATGTTAAGCCAACTTGAATAAATCGCTGAAAGATCTTTTGGCAATCAAGGATATGAGCCTTTACAAATCTACGACAACCATCTTCATCCAGAGTGCTATCTTTCTCTTCTTCCAAGCAACCCTTAATGGGAATGTCATCGATAAAGGGCATAGTAATGTGAGGAATAAAATCGTGCAAAACCAAATTCACTACACTCATCATGTGTGCTACTGAATTGGTCGCACCTTGAGGTAATGTACACATCCTAACTAATCCTAAAGGTGTTTTCATGGTAGTAATGTCTCTACTCTCTAATGCCAATTGAAATTGATCATACCCAGAGTAGAGATCACCCATTGAATATATAGAATTGCCTGAAAATGCTTCCGCAAATTCATCCACAATTGGACCTGTACCCACATTTCTAATAGTCACTTTATTAACTGGTTGAAGATCTTGGATAAACCGAAGTTTTCCACTCTTCTTGGGCACAGTAAACCAACGGTTTGAATAGGGAGCTGAAGAGGATTCTAAAATATGCATATGAATTTTTTCTTTAAGTAATCTAATCAGCTCTGGAAGATGAGCTTTAGGTACAGGAATAGGGCGCAAATTCCAAGGAATATGGAGAATAGTGAAAATTATCATCAGTGCAACTATCCGAGGATCTGCACATCCTATCTCTGAAGGCTCAAGAGAAAATGCTCTTCCATGTTGCTCAATAATCTTCAAAAAATACTCTTTTTCTGCTGGAAGAAGGAAACCACTAGCATCTAATTTAATTTGATTTAAGGATTCTTCAGTAAATACATGGCTAATATTTGTTGGATTTCTAAGGATTGGCTCATGACTTACATTCTTTATAGTATCATTACTAAATTTTGGTAGTGGTTGAGCTACGGGTTTAACCTTCTTACTAACAGTTTTATATTTGGTCTCCACTAAGGCATCATACTCATGATTAATACTAGAGGCATATTCCTGAATTAATGCATACACATCAAGTGAAGAGATAAGAATATGGGAATTAGACTTACTCTGATAACAAAGTTCTAATTCTTCTAATGTTGAGAAGCAATGTGTAGTTTCAATAATATATTCAATACTTTCATCCATTAACAAATCTCCTTTGTTTTTCAAATGTTTTTCATATTTTTTTATAAGTTTTCTTGGAATTTGTTTAAAATGAGAAATATTTAACGTAGCAGATGGAAAATAAACAGACATTTTATCTAAGTTCTGTACAAGATTTTGCGAGATTTCGAACCAAAGTCCACTGTCATCTCGCTCAACAGTGGCATTTACTCAAAATCCTGTTCAATGTGTCTTAAAGGAGTTTTTCTTAAAGACCTACGATTACGAGGATGATTTATACAAAGCGTCATGAATTGAACAGATTTAAGGCCATCACGAGAACGAATTCTTGCAAAAGCACTTCCATCATCCAATACTTTTGTCTCCATTCTTTGTTCACAAATGAACGGCTGCCCCAAAATAATTGGGTACGAGCAGTCATCATGAACAAAGAAATTATGTTCCTCTTTAACATCTCCAATAGTAATAGGAACATTAGCACAAGCTCCTAGTAAATAGCCAGAAGCATTGTTGGCTGCCTTCATTTTCCATCCATGGTCCCTATCTATGGGCCATTTTCCCTCATTATAAATCTCCCGTGAGACTACATTGATTTCTGATCCTGAATCGATTAATGCTACTTGCGGTTTATTATTATTACCTATCTTAACCATAGTTTCAGTGGTACCCCTAGCCCAATGTTTTTGAGTGTAATGGCTATTTGGATCATCATTTCCTTTTTCCAAATGTCCAATTACGGGACCCAAATAATTTCTACGATCAGAAGATTCTCTATACTCAGATTCATTTATTTGTACAACACTCACTTTCGGTTCATCCTGATCTTTTCTTTCCTCCATTTCAATATCTTCCGTTCTATACTCTATAGGTTCTCTTCGTCTTTTAATGATACTCATGAAATCTTCCTTCACATCTGTTCTTGAAAATGCTAACCATTCTTCTAATGTCATGGTTACCTCTGCCTTCATGATTTTTTCATCCATAACCTTCCGAATATCTATTTTTTTCTCAGTTTGCGAGATCAATCGAAAAGTCGGAGGTTTCTTTTTCAGTTTTTCTTCCTTACTTCCTTCTTCTCGTATGGGTTGCGATTCATTAGGTTTATCTTCATTTTTATCTTCACTTGTAGTTTTCTTTTCTAAATTTTCTCCTACTTTCTTTCCTTTACCCTTATTTTGAGGTTTTTTTTCTTGTTCCTGTTGTTTTGGTTCCTGACTAGGCTCCATCATAGGCGGTTCTTTAATTGTATCAGTCGTTTCACCCTCTTTTCTAGCCCTAGTTGTTCGTTTAGACTGTCCCTCTTCATCCCGTTTTCTTTTCTCATCTACATTAATTTCATGAGCATATACTGAGAACATGTCTACTGGCTCATTCCAACATGTTTTTGATCTAATATCCGAGCTCGTAGCATATAAGTTCTCAACAGATAACTTTCCTCTACTAGCAGTATCATAAACTTGATTCCAGAACTCACAATTAGAATCATCACTATCAAGTCTACAAGCATAAGTATTTTGGCTTGTGGAGGCTTCAAAGAAGGTTTTCATACCCCCTTTTCCATAGTTTGATGCCAAAGGCCTTTTTGTTACATAGTCACAGATCTTTCGATCTATTTCTGTGACCCAATTCTTATCCTTGGCCTCTTTGAATAAGTTGCATGTCCAGTGTGGATGCTCCAAATCATCACACCAGAGACATCTACGTGCTTGGTTAAATGGTCTTCTAGCTGGCATCTGATTCCTAGGATTTTGTTCTAATTCTTTTGGTTTCTCCTGATCTCCCAATTTAAGCTCTTGCATACTCTTTATACTAGCTATTTCAGTCGCCAAAGTCTCCACATGTTTGACAAGTGATTCTACTGATGTTTTTAACATTGTAAGTTCAGAGTCATCCTTTCTAGGGTTATGAGAAGTGGGGTCATTATCTATCTTTCCTGGCATATCTCTTTCATATATTCTTGGAGTTTGCATCTGATTTCGCTCCTGTCTTTGGGCTAACCTATGGACAGCTGCACGAACGTTATCCCAATTTCCAGTAAGCCCACTCGCAGTCGCTCCATCCTCAAGCATTGGTTCTAGCTCTCGTCTAAGAGATGGATCTAGCATGTTTAGAAAATTTCTTAATTTATCTGGTTCAAGAGCTGTTCTATCTGCTTGAGGCATTTGGTTAAATTTGATATCAAACTCAGTTAATCCCTGAGTTATGTGTTGGTCTAACTTTGTTGTTCCTACCCATCGCATGAATGTGGCTCTATTATTCTTACTATAATCTTCATGCGAAAATTCAGTAAGAAGCCGAGTCTTGAAATCCGCCCAAGTCATGTTTGGTTGGACTACTCACAAATGGATTCTCTCTCTAGTGAACCCATGAGCAATTCGTATAAATGTATCTTTCTTATTGTCTTCCGGTAATCCATATTGTTCTGTCAATCGTTCATAATATTTAAGATAAGCTGTTACATTTATTCCACTAAATTCCCCCCTATCCGTTTTAATTGCATCTATGATCTTCCAAATGCGCTGCTCTTCAAAGTGGTCAGCCATAGTGGATAAGTCTAACTTTATAGATAAATATGAAATATACGTATATAATTCTCGTAATAATCCGTCTATATCTTGATCCTGATACGACTCCATGGTAAAAGAAACAGAAATAGAGAAAATATTCCTACTTCTTTGCCAACAAAACTAAAGAAAAATTTACTACTGCTTTGCAAACAAAAAGAAAATTTCCCTATGCTTTGGCAATAAAGAAACTTTTTCTTACTTCTTTGCAACTAGAAATAAAGAAACTTTTCCTACTATTATGCAACAGAATAATAATAAAATATATATATATATATATACCTGATCAACCAGCTTGATGAAGAGGTTCGTTGTGAATGTGCTCAGTGCAAAAATCTTTTCATGCATGTGCAATTGTCACTTTCATGAAAGTTGATGGATAAAGGTCACGTGATGAGGAACAGTCAGCTGTAGCTACAAAGGATGTCGACACTTCTCCTTCAATCGCCAAATTGCCTATATATGCATATGCAAAACAGAAAGTAAATATACCTCTATACCTACGGTGTCATGCCGAACTTTCACGTCAGATTCACCAAATTGTCGGGAAGTTGCGGACATAAGGCTGGTGGATCAGTCAGCCACTAAATCCCTCGGCACACGCGGGGTGTATGAGACAATCCTAGGTGTTTTAGGTATATTTTTCTTTCGTCTAAGGTATCAAAAATTCTAAATTACTCTTAAATCTAGGAAATATGGAGTAGATAATTGTAACACTTTAAACGTTTAAGAATCGTAAGGCTGGACTGCTCTATATCTATCAATAGCTTCTTGAGGTATAGGTACTATCAAATTTTCCTCAGTTAATTTTTCTTTTATAATTTCGTCTTCTTGGATTTCTAAATGATTAGGTTGTGTACGCCTAATTAAGGGTGGTGGAAATGAATCTATGTTATCTTGAGGATCATTAGATGCGATTGAAAATAAGGCTATAAATCTATTCAGACAATTATCATGAGAAATTGAAATTAACGATTTCATATAACATTGACAAGAATGATAATGCAAATTAGAATTGAATTAATGCTAATGACCATAATGGATGATTACAATGCTATAAAATGATATAATTTCTCTAAAAGATTGCTAACAATAAGTGAATCCTATACAAAGCTTAATCAAGGATAATGTCTATAGATTTAAATCAGATTATCGGTTAATTGATTTGTTGAATTCTCCACTTTTGCCACGATGCTCTTCGATTCTTTTGCTTTGAATGTCTGCAAAAAACATTAGAGTATAAGTAATATTACAAGAAATCATAAACTTACAAAACATATACATGTAACATTTTCATACTCATGCATATGTTTATGTATACAATAAAACATTTAAATCTAATTCACACTTTCCCACCCATGTACATTTATTCATTACTCCTATACACATATACTTCTTTCATGCATACACTTCTCATGCTTATATATCTTAATATATTAATGTATGACATGCACATATTAAGCACATTCACGCACTAAAATACGTTCATTTTTTATTATATCTATACTTGCTTATATATCTAAACTTATATAGGCTTAAGCTTGGATACACATGCATTTACAATTATATATATATATATATATATAATACATATATATGCATAGTTATATGCATATATATGCACATATCAAATAGGCATATTTATGTATATGTATATATATATATATATATATATATATAATACATATATATGCATAGTTATATCATGTATATATCAAATAGGCATCTAATATAATTTAACTTCCATTTAAACTATATGTCTTAATTAAATCAATTCATTATTTTTTCTCTCTCTCTTTCTTTTCTCTAACGCTTTCTCTCTCCGAAGTTACTATGCTTGATACGGAAGCAAACAGCTCAAGTAGGCTTTTACTTAATTCATGGCATCTATCATTACATCAACAGTAGAGTAATGTATACGTATAGGGCAACAAAAATTAGATTAATTCTCTCTCACACATTCATAAAAGCTTATGAACTTTCAACTCATAAAACTTCGTGTGCTCAAAATCACCACATAGTGCATCATCTACATAAATGAATGAGTGAATCGCGTTCCTACAAAACACAACTGATACGTGACCTTTGATGAATGCCTTTGTGGAGGCAAAACTCTTTGTGTTCGTCCAGTGAGAAACATACGCTGCTAGGACTGTTACTCGAATTAGATGTGAACTTTTTCTGCCATGGCCAACTTCTGGGACCCATCATGGTGAACCGTAATTCCATGTAGTAAACCAATGATTGGACTCTCTCTCTTTCTTCGTTGATGCAGCGCACAGCGCCATGGAGTGAGGGATGAAGGGTAGAAAAGGAAACAAAAGAAAAGCTAAAACTTTCTCTCACTACAAACACGTTCATTTTTTTTCTCTCTCCTCGATTATTGCTTCACTCTCTGCTATGCGCCAGAATCCTTTTCTCACTCTATCTCTGCGCGTGCTCTGTTTGTGCAGTGCTACCAAGAGGGGAGGAGGAGAGAAACTAATGTTTTCTCTCTCCTACTCAATATCTTCCAACCGTGTCAGCTACTGCAAGCGATATCAGAGCCGCTAGAACTACGAGACCGCCGCCAGGGGGGTGATGAAATAAATTTCTCTCTCTTTCTTACTGTCTCATTCTCTCTCTCTCTCTCTCTCTTTCTCTCTCGACGGTGCTGTCGTATGCAGCCTGCTGGGAGGGAAGGAGGGAGAAATTTTTTATTTAATTTCATTATCTCTCCCTATCTCTCTGAATCTCTGATGCGTACGCCTGACGAGATCGCCATCTCCCTCTGTTAGAGCCTTACGTGGCAGAACTCAGTCACTCCCTCTGCTCTCTTTGCACTCTCTCTTTCTGCGACTCGTACAGAACTGGAAGAGCGGAATCCTAAGTGGGACATTTGACCATCATCAGAATTCAAAAGAGACACTCTTGCGATATGGAGCAGGGGATGGCTCCGTGACCCGTCGTCTGGGAATGCACTTCAAACATTTGATGTGGTCAGAAACACAGATCATAGTCGGATTGGCCTCTGAACACAGAGCATACAGAATCGAGCGTAGCATGCTAAGGAATGAGAAACTCCAAAACATCACTCTTTGATCAACATGCAGATATGATCTCAGATAAGCATAATGTTGTCAATCATTTTTCTGTACTTCGCCTCCTTGCTTGATCGACGCAATCTGTCTCATGCGAAGTAAAACATTCATTTCTTCTCTCTATCTCTCACACACACTCATCACATACACATATACAAGTTTTCTGCAAGCATCTCTCATTCTCTCTCTGCCTAGGTACGCACAAGCTAAAGGAAACATACATAAGGAACAAGAAAAACAAAGAAAGAAGTACCTGCAAAAAACATTAGGTATAACAGAGCTTAACACACATATTTATACATACACAAGTCATTTGTAAACCATTCCTTTGATTTTACTTTATTTCATCATCCACACTTTTTCCCATTAACATTCACCACACTTTAAATTAGCTTTATTCACACAACACACTTCCTCCTCTCTTATGATCTACACTAATTCTCACCATTCTTTTCTTTAACCATCTTTATTTACTTTAAATGCATATCTATTATGATCCACTCCTTAAATCACTTTAATTACATATTACTCACATACCATTCTTTTTCCTAGCACTCATACACACCACTAGTTATTTAACCATTTATTTTATCGTTTTAATTTAATTATCCTATATTTCTTATTGAAATAAATCATTTAATTTAAGCTTAGTTTAAAGGTTTAATTAATTAGAACCTTAGTATTTAAATGCACACAAATAATTAAAGTAATTATTAATAGCATAGTTTAATTTTTAATACATAAATATTTAATGTATAGATTAATGTATTTGAATAACAACTATTCTAGTCCTTGAAACATACTAAAACCCTTGAAAACCTATTAAAACCCTTCAGAAACCCATGAAAACCCTTTAAAACTCTTCTGAACCCTATCATTAATCCATTAACACTTAAATAAACCCTAGCATTAACCCATTAGAATCTTTTGAGACCCTTTGGATTAACCCATCTGACATAAAATCATATCAACTTATGAAATCCTAGGGTTAAATACCCATGATTCTTGAATGTATGAATAAAACAACTCATTAAATGAGTAATTAGGGTAAACCCTAATATGAACATAGAATCTTCATCATCATTTGTACCTGTAAACACTTTCAAGGTAGTTAATTCCAATCCACACATTTGTTTAACAGTGATATAAAAGGTTTGAGATCACCCATAAAGTTGTTTTCATTTTCTCTGGTCATCAACGGAAAGGTTGAAATCTTTCCGACAGCGGACCGCACTCCTGAAGACATAGACATGATGCTTAAGGCATATTAGGCCAGAATCCAAGAAGGGCCAAATGTGACGAATCATGACAAGTGCTACCCTAGAGCTGACCTAGAGATAGAAAGAACCAAGCTTTGCGCAAAAATGGTAGCATTGGCTTAGACCATGTTTGAAGCCAGTCGCCTCTTCAACTACTCTTGCTCACCTAAGCCACAATTGCACTTGGATGGACTATTAGAGAAGTTAGAGAGCATAATTGCAAGATCTGCCAAGGAAGAAAACTCTCAAGGAAGAGATGAGGCAAGTAAAAGAATAAGCATTCCCCCACAAGAAGCTTATGTGCCTAATTCCACTGAACAAGACACCTCTTCTTCTATGAATATCGGTACACACCACAGTTCCTGTGAGAGATTCTGGAAGAGAAATGCACTAAAGAAAGTGAAGTTCCTCCTCCCATTGAACTTGTGGACAACGCGCATGATCAATTCCCACAAGACATTCCTTCTATTTATGGAGAGCAGGAAAGTACCCACTCTTAGGAGAGATTAGACTTTGAGTCTAACTCCTTACAGGAGCTACCCCATTTCACACGCCCATGGGAAGCTAAGTCTACATATATGAGAACACCCACGGTCATGGTAAGGAATGAAAGAGGCATACCCAAGAATATAGAGGTAGTGAAAAACACTAAAGTGCAGTGCAACCTCACTTTAGAAGAGCTACTCAAGGTTAGGCCAGAATTATGGAAACATGTCACCAACCAAGTGCCAGAAGTAGCAAAACCTCGTTCCCAGGTAGGATCTCATAGAACAGTGCCTCAGATACCCTTGGACAAGATAGGAGACATGAGTGAAGAAGAAGAAGGAAACACCTATCTTCCCATCACGCATCAAGGATACACAACCAAGGCAATTTTGGATTCAGGCGCAGGAGTTGCAATTGCCACCAATTTCCTATGGAAGCGATGGGGCAAGCTAGCACTCAGGCCAACGAGAATGAAATTGCAGATGGCCGATGGTCACATAGAAAGTCCCTTAGGATTGCTAGAAGGAATCACTCTCACTACATGTGGTGTAGAGTTTGAGCACACTTTTGTTATATGTGACTTTAGCAAAAATCACGCATATGAGATGATTTTGGGAAGACCATTTATGCGGTAATTGCAAGTGGTACATGATTGGGGCACCAATTCCTTGTATTTGCAACACTTAGGCATCACGACCAAAGTTAATCTCGAGGATTACTCTCACAGAGATGTACCCCCTATCCAATGGAATCCCATCCATAGGGCTAAAGATGATACCGAGTCAGTGCATTCCATAGGATTAGGATCCTCATGGATGCATGAAGAAACCCATTTATGGATGTGCAACATGGCGGTAGAAGAGGAGAAGAGAGAAAAAGCCAGAGAGGTAGGTGCAAAGGAAACACACAGATCAATTCAAGACCCAGCCTATGCACCTGTAGTATTTCCTGACGAAGAGTTTGAACCTCATGGTTGGGTGGAAATTTTAGCAATGGATGTAGCCATCAATGAAGAACAATAGACATCCCACTGTGCTGAGGATGGCTATGACATTTCAGTTTTCTCCATAGAGCCAATCATGGGAGATTTGGTTCTGGAAGAAAGCGAACCTAGCACGGATGCATTCGAGGATGCAAGTAACTCCGATTTAGAGTCAGTGATTATGGACCCACCCTTTGCATCAGATTAAGAATACTTCTATGAGGTAGAAGTTCACCCTCAGAGACATGGAGAGTTCACAAATGATGTGAGGTTAACCACGCAAGTGGCCACCAAGAGTGAAAGCAAGAAGAGGAAAAAGAAAGAAGTCACACTAGAAGAGGAAGAATCTTTGTTTGAGGTCCCTGAAAATTTCAAAAAGTATGAAATAGATGATAGAAGAGTCATGGTAAGAATGCCTAAACGTGAGGAACGATTAGGGGAGGCCTTGATAACAAAGAAACCACCAAGAAAATAGTTGTAGCCATAGAAGAAGGAGAGGAGAGATGCACTTACATGGTCATGACCTGACAGAAGAAGAAGAGCACGAGTTGATAACCTTGCTAAGAGAATACAGAGATGTATTCTCTTGGAGCTACAAGGACTTGAAAGGTGTAGATCCCAACATATGCTCACACACTATCCCCATGACTTCAGATGCCAAACCCTCAAAACAAAAGCCATACACTTATAATGATAATTATGCTGCCAAGATCAAAGAAGAGATAGATCGTCTGGTGGAAGCTGGATTTATCTATGGAATTGAGCACACTGAGTGGGTATCCCCCATCATAGTGGTGCCCAAGAAGAATGGAAAGCTACGTGTGTGCATTAACTTGAAGAAGGTTAATGCAGCCACTATTTGAGATAATGATCCGCTTCCTATCACCGAACATCTACTAGAACAAGTAGCAGGCAAGGAAGTGTACAGCTACCTTGATGGAGTTTCTGGTTACAATCAGGTAGCCATAGCTCCCGAAGATCAACATAAGACGGCTTTTGCCATAGAGTGGGGCATATTTGCTTTTCGGGTAATGCCATTTGGGCTTACAAATGCTCCTGCAACCTTTCAAAGACTGATGTTTCATGTGTTCATAGAATTCCTGAGGAAGAATTTAGAAGTCTACGTTGATGATCTCTGTGCCCATTCCAACATTAGACAAACACATATACCTAAACTCAGGCAAATCTTTGACAAATGTAGAGAATATCAAGTCTGCTTGAACCCAAAAAAGTGTGTTTTCATGGTCTGGCAAGGCAAGATTCTAGGGCACATAGTATCAAAGAACGACATATCCACTAATGAAGAGAAAGTGAGAGCCATCACAGAACTACCTAGGCCAAAGAATGTCAAGTACAAGCTTTCATGGGGCATTGTGGTTATTACCGATGCTTCATACACATGTACATCATCATTGCAAAGCCTCTGTATGGCCTTTTGACCAATTCTGAGTGGAGTGAGGAATGTGAGAACTCCTTCAATGAGCTTAAACGACGATTATGTTCAGTGCCAATCTTGACTACACCAGATTGGAATAAGCCCTTTCATGTGCATGTGGATGCATCCAATTATGCCATTGGGTGTGTACTCGCACAACGTACTGGCAAAGGTAATATGGATCTCCCAATTGCCTATGCTAGTAGATAACTAAATGCGACTGAACGGAATCACACCACCACTGAGAGAGAAGGATTAGACATGGTATATGCGGTTAAGAAGTTTAGACACTATTTGCTTGCAAATATGTTTAAATTTTTTACCTACCATCAAGCATTGTTATATCTCGTGAACAAGCCATGCAATACAGGTAGATTAGTAAGATAGTTTCTCTTGCTAATGGAATATGACTTTGAGGTTGTGGTGAGGAAAGGGAAAACTCACCTGAGAGCAGACCATCTCTCTAGGCTCACATCAGGAGACGCCCCATAAGGAGTGTCAGATGACCTTCCTGATGCTTACTTGTTTAATTTGGAAGTCGTACCTTAGTGCGCTAAGACATTAGTCCCAGTATTGACATACGGGCCTAACCACCCAGTCATAAACACTCAAGATAGAGAGGTAGTAAAAGCCCAAAAGTACCACATCATGGCAGGAAGTATGTACAAGCATAGAGATAAGGGGATATTAGCTTGTTGCGTGGAAGAGGATGAGTATAATAAATGGTTGTAGTTAGCACATGTAGGTGCATTAGAGCAACACTACTCAAAGCAACGAACTTTACAGACACTCAGGAGACTCAGAGTGTATTGGCAAAATATGGAAGCAGATGTTCATAGGTTGTGCAAGGAATGCCCAGTCTCTTGTATTAGACCACCTGTGGAGCACGCTACTCTTTATCAAGTGTCTCTAGTACCAGATCGGAGTGAACCATTAGTAGCCTTCCTAAGGACGAAAACATTCCCTCAAGATATGACATTGGCCAGACCAAGAAGTTTAGAACAAGAAGCCCTAGATTACTCACTCATTGGTGATAATCTATACAAGCGTGGTAAAGATGGTTACCTCAGATTATGTGTCCATGAGAGCAAATACCTCAAGATATCGGAAACTGCTCACCAGGGTGTAGCAGGAGGACATTTTGGACCAGATCGGGTGATCAAGGCTATACTATTTGCAGGATTGTGGTGGCCCACCCTTCACATGAATGCACATAGCTATGTGAAAAGGTGCGACATTTGTCAACGAACTTAGTATCCTATACGGAAAGATAAGATGCCTCTGAAACCTATGATGGGTGGACATGCATTCTCTAGGTGGGGAATAGACTTTTTAGGTTCTATTAATCCCCCAGCTAATAGTTCACATGGGGAATATATCATTGTGGCCACAAATTATTTAACCAAGTGGGTAGAAGTGAAATCCACAACAAAGAACGATGCTCAAATGACAGCTAAGTTCTTATTTGAAAATGTGTTCACTACCTATGTGGTTAGATGCAGAGGAGTGGGATATGACTCCTAATGAGTAGGAGCAAACTCCTAAACCATATCACCAGCAATGAGATGTGGTGGCCACATGCCTAGATACCATCCAATCCTCACATTTGGGTAGTGGCAGATATGACACCATGCATCACAAGTCTCTAAGTATCATTTCCATTATTGAATTTGCTTGTGTTAAGCATATCATGTATGTTCATCTAATGTTTTGCATATTTATGGTAAGAGTTGGCAGTGGGTAATCCTCTAAGACGAGCCAAAGAGGCTTATGGATATCATCATGGATTGGTTGCAATGTTAGAGTACTTGGAGGGACGTGTTGCAGTCATTTCATGGTAGCATCTATGATGAGGTGAGATTATAAACTTGATTTGGTAATTTTAGTTCTTGTTTATAAATATCATGTCTTCGTCTTATTTCATGCATATGCTTTCTTGCAGGATTGCATGAACTATTTCATTGGCAATGCATCGTAGTGTGCTCTCCTTCTCGAGAGTTCCACAATGATATCCTCGGAGTACAAAACGGAGCTCCTAAGGTTGCACACGGTACTCCGCACAAAGACTATAGAATACACTCAAAAACATAGTACATGAGGAGCACAAAGGCAGACTTCTTACGCCACATGATGGAGCAAATCCTCCGAAAATAGAGTTGATCATCACCCCAAATAAGTGTGAGTTGCATGAAAAACTTTCTAGAAAACGTATGTTTGTAGTATTCGAGTTCTTTTCTAAAAGGTACCTCTCAAAAGTAGAATAAAAGTAACGAAAGCACATATTTGAAGACATATATAACTGTGCATTGCACCATGTATGTATTGAAAAAGCCTCAGGAAGACATGTATCTGAAGACATCCTATGCAGGTTCTATCCTTCTCTCATAAAACTCTTTTCCTATTTCTTTTGTCTTCACCTGCAAACTTAAATGAGCAAACATGATGGAGATAAGGTTAAGGGAGAGAATATAAAAATTTTCATTGCTAAATTTTGCGTAAACACATAATGTGACTTGATTATTTATTCTAAACGTTATCCGTACAATGAATTACAACATGTATCTCTATGTGTCTCTATGTATGTGTGTTTGTATGTCAATGTGTATAAGTATGTGTGTGTATGTATGTTTGTATGAATGTGCGTATGTATATGTGTATGTATGTGTATGTTTCTATGTATGTGTTAATGTTTGCATGTATGTATATGCATGTATGTATGTGTGTATGTCTATGTGTATATGTGTGTATGTGTACATATATGTGTATGAGTATATATGTTTGTATAAGTCTAAGTGTATGTGTGCATGTATGTGTCTAACTCTATCTATGTCTATCTCATTCTCTAAAATGAGAGAGACAAAAGTATTGGGAAATAAGAGAGAAAATAAGTGAAAGAAAAAAAATATGGAGAATTCAAGGGAGACCAAGCAAGGGACAAAACACAAGAGAGAGTGATTCGCAAACATAAAATTTATAGTTATTCCTTTCATTTTACTAAATATCAAACTCTTAATTAAAATAATTCTAAATTTTATCACTTGATTTTCATGTTGTGTCCAACTAGACATTTATGATACGAGTCACTTATACGAAGGGATTGTTCTTGTATGAGTAACAAGAAATAGTGGAACGAAGCTATTATGAAGAAAATTATGTGAAAGGGAAACCTAAGAATCCACAAAATCATCAAGGGCAACAAGTGGGTGTCAAGAGTGAAAAGGAATTCAGATTGTGGCACTAGGAAGTATGAACTTACAGTGGTTAGCAAAGTTTTTCTATAAACTATTAAGTGAAGTATGAAGAGAACTTTATTTCTTTTACCAAGCGGATGACAAGAAGATGTTATTTATATATCCAAGAAAAGAATCATGTCTCAAATTAATACAAATAATACTTCCTAAAGAAACTGCATGGTCTTTGAACTCGAAGTTCTTGTAGTACTTAGGAAAGTTTCTTTTGTAAGACAATATAATGGGAAATCATAAATAACATCAAATAGACATGTTTGTGTCTGTATACAAGTATGTATGTCTATATGTATATATGCATGTATACAAGTATATATGTATATATGTATGTGTGTATATATGTATATATTTATGTATGTATGTCGGTATGCAAGTATATATGGATGCATGCATATGCAGTTCTATGTATGTATGTATGTGTACCAAAAAATATCAATTATATATCAGACGCTTTCACAAAGTGGTTGTGCATGTATGTAGGTATGTAATTCTTTCGATATGTTCGTACACATTTATATATGTATGTAAGGATGTTGCAATGATTTCAATAAATGTATGCATGCCGGAAATGAGTGTTTATGGTCGTCTATATGTGCTTCGAGATAGAAATATTCATGTATGAGTGCACATTCTTATATTGAACACGTGCATTAACCTAGCAACGTATGCATGAGTCGATGCATACCTTTTTCAAATCTTTCTTCATACATTAAAGTTACCAATGCTGATATTATGGAAACAACGGTAGATTATAATTACCATGCAAATGAAAGTGGTAGAAAAAAAGCTTAGAAATTGGGAAAATTAGCGGACATCACATTTTATTAACATTCATCATTGGTTGGAATGTTTGATTTGAAAATATTTCTACCTCATCCACCATCATCTCTATACTACATACATACGTGAAGTGCTTTTGGAAGACGTTGGGCTTCAATCCTTGTTTTGGCGCAAATCTTGTTTTCAGGCGTTTGGGGTTAGATACGCCTGCAAGCATGATTTTGACTGACAATTTTAGAATATTCTGTTTTTCTTTTCTGCCTCTCAATCTCATAATTGTGCAGGTCGGGAGTCGGACGACGAAGCTAGAACGCGGATGCTGTTTTCATTGTAGTGCTGTGGTCGGGAAATGTAATTAGAGCTCTGATAAGTTGTACGTGCTGTACTGGTAATGAATACAGATGTTACAAGTGCAATTAGAGCTCTGATAAGTTGCAACAGATGCTATAATTGGACCTCGATCTCTCGGCTCGTAAAACGGACGATGAACTTGCTCCCTGCATGGATAAGCCGAAGATAGATGTAATCGTTACTTACTGTGGTCATCTGCATTGTTGGTCCTGCTTTCGCAAATGGTTACACCAGGAAAGCTGCACATCTGAGGATCGTTGTCCAAGCGCGAAACTGCTTCCATTGATTGGGATCGCACAAGAGATGAAAAACCGAACTTCTCCTGCGCGATATGTGGCGTCCAGCAAGCCGTAGATCCTGTTATTCTGAGTGAGTGTGCTCGTTTGAACTGGTGGTCTTGCTATGAGCATCACTTTCGGGAGGCCTCCTCACAAGATGCCATCAAGTGCCGTGTTCCCTTTTGTCCAACCGAATCCGCAAGTGCCATCCCACTTTACGTTGGCTCATCATCTCCACCTCCAAAGTTACCATCCATAGCTGACAAGGAGGACGATTGTGACTCAGGTGCAATTTGCGCCCATCGAAGTGGCCTTCTTGGATATTAGACTCAGCCACCTTTCCAAGGAAGATATGCTGGAGCCGTTATGGCTGCTATTGGAGACAATGACTCACCCACCTTTCCAAGGAAGATATGCTGGAGCCGTTATGGCTGCTATTGGAGACAATCTAGTTCGAACAGCAAGAGTGAGGGATTGCGTTCTTCGGTATTACACTCACAGGCGTACAGAAACTATAAGAGATAACAGTAGACGAAAGGGTATAGAAAAAGATTATCACCGTGTAAACCAAAAAATTAACGTACCAACGATCTGCTTTTTCATTGCGCGCAAGTTTGCACATCGCCTATCTAGCTAGCGTATTTGTCAGATTCCGCTTTCAATGTTTGTAGAAAAAGATCGATACAATTTGGCACTTCATAAAAGCTCATCGTCTCAAGCCTCGACTGTATATCTCTCTTTAAGTTATACACAATTTCCACCGCATAAGGTCAAGCATGCAAGTCTAATGAATGTAATTTTCTCTATTTATTCCGTTGCTTCCTTCTGCCGCATTTTGGTTATGACACATTCAAAATATTTACAATTCTAGCAGTAAGTACATGTGCTATATTGGAGTTCCGGCTGGTATCAAGTTTTCTCCTTCAATCTTCATGAAAGAAACTAATTCCAGTTTTGCATTTTGCAACAGAGGCTTTTAAGGGACATGAGAAAATGGCACAAATGCAAATGGTTTGTAAAAGCAAATGCGTTGTGTTTGCACTCCGCGGCGAGTTCTAGAAACTAAGTTATGAACATTGCAATTCATAACTAAGTTGTAAAAGTAAATTGTGAGCACTAGGTTATTGAAAGCCTCGTTTACAAGTTCAAGTGCATGGAACTCCCACCATTCACAGATTGAACCTCACATAGGTTGCGTGGAATGTTTCTCCTCTATCGCAAAGTTACCTTCCATTAAAGACAATTTTATATTCACCTCCCTAGAATTTCTCAATGGTTTACATCCTCTATGTCCAAACGTCTTCAAAACTTCAAAAATGTACTTCCTCTGCATATGCCAAAAGCCATTTTCTTTATGTTTTACTTTAAGACCTTCAAAGTACCTTAGATCTCCAAGATATGAGATCTTATACTCCTTCCCAAAGTTCCTTTTTATGTCCTTGATACCTTCTTCATGATTTCTTGCAATGATTAGTCCATCTACATATACAAACAAGTAGATAGTAAACTTTTTTTCTTGCAGAAAAAATGATGCATCTTCTTTGCTTTGATTGTATTCATAAGTGATTACATACTTCACAAGTGTTTGATTCCAAGTCCTTAGGGATTGCTTGAGACCATATAATGCTTTCTTGACACTACAAACATAGAAATCCTTCACTTTATCTTCAAACCCTAATGGTGGGTCTATGTATACAAATTGAGGAATGCATTCTTCACATCAAGTTGGTAAATGTTCCAGTTCTTGCTTCCTACGATTGCAATGATGGCTCTGATAGTAGTTATCATAGCTAGTGGGCTAGAGGTCGCCTCATAATCTAATCCATAAGCCTTGTCAAATCCTTTGACTAAAAGCCTAAGTTCATATCTAGCAATATTTCCATCTAAATATTTTTCTACTTTATAGACTTACTTGTCTCCAATTACCTTCATATCTTTCTTCCTTGGTAGAATAGTCTAGGTGTTATTTTCTTCCAAAGTTTTGAAGTGCATAGCTTCTTTGCAATCCACACATGTGCTGCCATCTTCAAAACATGTGGGTTCTTCAATAACCTTGGTCATATAATCATAATGGAATCATAGGTAAGTATTTCAAATGGGTACCTTACCCTATCACATTTTGTTATCTTACCATTCCATTGATTTGAATACTTTTTGCTGATCTTTGAGCTATGCCCTTCTTTTCATGATGGTATGAGTTGATCTCAATCCATAGTTCTTCATCTTTTTCTATTTTTGTGATTTTTGCTTTGTCTTTGCTTCTTGCATCACTGATTCTTGTTCTTGGCTATTTGGGTCCACTAAGCACTATGCTCTTTGGTTCAGCCCTTGTTGTTTTCTTCTCGTCAACTTTATTATCGTGCAAAGATAATACATTGGAGGCATACCAAGGTAACAACTGATCAAATCATACATCTATTGATAGTTTTAATTTCTTGTTTTATGGTTAAAACACCTACAACCCTTTTGTTCACCTTCATATCATATAAGGACATACCGTTCACATTTCGAACCTCACACATGTTTTGGTGGAATGTTTCTCCTCCACATCAAAGTTTTTCTCAAAACTTATAGATAGTTTAAGAAACGTTTAGAGACATCTATCAATAATGTTGAGATAGAATTTGAAGACATATATTGTTCACGCGAACTTTGAAGTTTCATGAACCCATATAAATGACTATTCTTTATCGCTACAAACAAAAAGGGGCATAGCAATGCCACCTCTTGAAAAAAAAGTTATTAGTATTGCATATGTGAGACTACTTTGAGTGAGAATTGCATTAAGGATTGCAAAGAAAAAAAATGTATCACTTGCATAAGCGATGGTGACCATCTCTTATGTGACAATATTAATGAGGTTCATTAAAAGTTTGGCATAAGTGATGCCAAAGAAAAAAAGAACTTAGTCCCATAAGCAACAATGACCATCACTCATGCAAGAGTATTAATGAGTGTCCCTAAGATCACAGACTAGCAATGCTAGAAAACTATTTATGATCCAAACGCATCGTATAAGTGAGATCCTACACATACAAAAAGAACTTGAAATTATTCCGACACATTTTTGTGGAATTCTACAAGAGAGAGAGATAGAGAGAGCTTGACAGTCAGAGAGACTAATAGACCTTTCTATAGTGAAATAATACATTTTAAACTTTCCATTATACAATGTCGGGATAAGTTTTAGAATGAGTAATTAGGTAATTTGTGAATGCGTACCTTGCTTTGGACTCTACATTTAGCTTACTGTAAGATAATGCCTTGTTTTTATTTTCTCTCTACTATACCTAAACTTGCATGGCTCAAAAGTGATATTTGGGGGTAGATTTGCACTAGCACATCTCAAACACTATTGTGGAGATAAAAAAGCAAATCGTTTTTGCTTGTCACAAGTGTTTTGGAATTCCACATTATTTTTGAGTTACAAGGCCTACAAGTGTGTGGATCTCACCAACACAAAAAATTTGAGTTTTTCTATTTCTATTTGAATCTATGATTTTGATGCATACATGTTGCACACCTAGAGTAGTCCTTGAATATGTATTTTTGTTGCTTTTCTACTCTTTGTGACATGTATTGATAAAGCAAGCACTTAATAACTACAAATGCATCCTTCTATGCAAACTCTGCATCAACATGAGGACAATGAGAGTGTACTTGAGAGAACGAGTGTAAATCAGATTGCGATACCTCATGGGTGATAGGGAGCTTGAGCCTATTTTCTCTTATCTCATGCAAGTTCTTTTTTTCTCTCTTCTACTATTCTTAAGTGATCTAAAACTTTTCATTGGGGATAGCTTCTGATCAGGAAGTGTTATAGAAAAATAGAAAGATAGTTGCACACGAGAAGAGGCACACATACACACCTGTAAAAAGGTATGTAAACACATAAATACGTACACACACACACACAATCAAATGCACACATGCATACACATGCATATGCATAGACACATGAACACACACACATACACATATATCTACATATGCATACACAAACATACACATACACACACATATTCATATACACGTTCACACATAGAGACACACATTCACATATACAGACACATACACTCGCATGCATACAAACACACACATGTATATATACACATGCACATAAACACACACACATGCATACACATACAGACAAACACATATGCATACACACATGTACATACACAAACATATATACGGACATACACATAGAGACATGCACATACACATATGCAAACACATACACTCATATGCATA
This sequence comes from Ceratopteris richardii, assembly GCA_020310875.1. Taxonomy (NCBI): domain Eukaryota; kingdom Viridiplantae; phylum Streptophyta; class Polypodiopsida; order Polypodiales; family Pteridaceae; genus Ceratopteris; species Ceratopteris richardii. Next base: position 29,841,667 of record CM035424.1, on the reverse strand, counting down.
CATACACATATGCATATGCATAGATACATGCACACATGAATATGCATACATACATACACATATGCATATACACACAAATACACTCACATAGACACATATAATTCACATGCATTGACACACATACACATACACACATCTATACATACACACATATACATACACACACATACACACACACACACATACATATATATATATATATATATATATATATATATATATATATATATATATATATATATATATATATATATATATATATATATATATATATATATATAGACATACACACACCCATTTAAACACAACTGTTCACTCACATCCATACAAAACACATTTACATAGATGCATATGCATACATACATACACACATATACACACATATACATGTATGCATACATAGGCATATACATATACAAACACATTTAGTCACATACATATAGATAGACATGCATATGCACACATCACATACACATAAATATACATACACACACATATACATACACACACATGTACATACACACACATAGTTACACACATATGCACATACATAGAGATGTACATACACACACTTAGTCACACACACACATATACACAAACATACATACAATTCACTACAACATATCAGGGTTATACCGAGGCTTCTATAGAGGAAATTGAACGGGCAAGTTTCTAACCGACGTTGGTGTATAAGTTTGTATAAGCATCGGTAGCAAAACGTTGGTATAGGTGCTAGTATAGGCATCGGTATGAGTGTTGGTGTTATCGATGCTCATACTGATGCCTATACCAGCCAGTTGCTAGGCGTAGCATCACGTATACCGACATCCTGCTAGGAATACCGCCGGGCATACGGACGACCGTATGTGTAGAATTTTTTTGGCCAGAGTATGTTATCTCTTACTGTAGAAACATTACCATGATGTTGTGTAGCAAAAGACAATACACTGTGCCCAAAGAAAACCAAGTACATGTGATGTGTACTCTAATGGCAACCAACACATGATTTCATATAGCAAAATACTATGGGACACAAAATAGATGAGCAGAATGAACCATGAATCATGTACAAAAAAGTTATATATTCCATAAATGAAGCATGTATAAGAGTGTGGCAAACCACTACCATAAATGATCCAAATACGAAATGTTGCAAAGCACTTCCATATAAAAACCAAAAACAAAATTACGGTGCACCATTGCCACATATGAGTGTAATACAAAATTGTGGCAAAGCACTAACATACATATGCTCAAGGGAATCAAAACCTTTACACCTATAATCCTGCAACAAAGCATATGCATAAAATGAGAAAAATTGACAAGATATTTATAAACAACAACGAATAATACCAAACAAAGCTATAAATTTACCTCATCATAGATTCTCCCTTGAAATGATTGCATCGTATCCCTCTAAGTCCTGCAATAGTGCAACCAATCCATGATGATATCCATAAGCTTCTTCAGTTCGCATCGAAGGACAACTGACTGCCAACTCCTATAATAAATATGCAAAATGTTAGATGAACATACATAATGTGATTAACACAAACAAGTTCAATAATTAAAATGATACCTACGAATTGGTAACGCATACTGTCCTATCCACCACTACCCAAATGTGACGTTCCAACCATATCTCAACGTGTGGCCACTACGTCTTGCTGCTAACGATATCTGTCAGGAGTATGTTGCTGCTCATTGTGAATCGATTCCCACTCCTCAACATCTAACCATACATGCTTCAATAAGCTGCTCTAAAAGCATTGCGAGCCTCGAACCACTAATGAGACATCACCTCACGTGTCGTGTGCTAGATCCACTCTAAGCTCACAATAGGATGCATGATAAAATGTCCAAAATATATGGAGCAAAGCCGTCGAATGCATTGATGAATGGACTTTTTGGTCCCATCCATCACTAGAGCTCCATTACATATGCGATATATTTGGAGTCATCATGGTCATGAGCTCCCCAATGTATATGTGGAGATGCCATCTAATCCCATGTGGAGATGTTAGGATATATATATAAACCCTTTAAAAATCTATAGATCTATTTTTTAGATATTTCTATATATATTTCATTCTTTAAATTAATACTTATTTAAAAACTTTACTTAGGATGTGTTTATGTGTTAAAACTCAAACATTTTATTTTTGATATATATATATATATATATTATATATATATATATATATATATATATATATATATATATATATATATATATATATATATATATATATATATATATATATATATATATATATATACATATATATATATATATATATATAAACCCTAAAAATTAAAGATCTATTTTTTAGATATTTAATTATTTACATTTTATATATCTAGATTTCTTCTCTAATGTTTGCATACATTTAATTGCATACTTTATTTAAGATGTGTTTATGTGTATAAACTCAAAAATCATATTTTTGGTATATTTAATTATATATATATATATATATATATATAGCCTAAAAATTTAAAGATCTATTTCTTAGATAATTAATTATTTATATTTCATATATTTATATTTTCCACTAATATTCCATAAAAATTTAAAAATCTATTTTTATGTATGTATGCCTATGCGTATGCATACGCATGTGTGTATCTATGCTTGTGTGTGTATGTATGTATGCATATGAATGTATACATGTGTGTATGTATGTATGCATATGCATGTGTTTATCTACACATGTGTGTATGTATGTATGCATATGGATGTGTGTATCTATACATGTATGTGTATGTATGTGTGTGTATGTGTGTATGTATGTGTGTGTAGGTATATGTTTGTGTATGTATGTGTGTATGTGTATGTGTGTGTATGTATGTATGCATATGCATATGAGGTTGATCCGAAGCCACAAAGTTTGGTCTAGCCAACCGGCATAAGAACAGCCCTTGAGCTTATGGAGACTCAAATAGACCTTATAGGCATGCGATAAGCGCAAAAAACACACTATATACTTTGGAGCATCAAGGAGAATGAGTCGATACAAAACAGATAGGTTCGCGGGTCCACTAGCTCAAAAACTTACTATCTATGGAAGAGACAATGAACTTCAAATGCCCATAGCGACCAGCCTGATTAAAATTAGAAAAACTCCTTTTATGGGAGTGATACACATAGGGTTGAGTGTGTAGAATGCACAAAATTATAAGGAATAAGCAAAATATGCTATAGTAATGAATGCGACATTCACCCGTGGTACTTCCTATTTTTCAAGAATACGTAGAGATTGACCCCGAGATAGAAAAACTCTAATTTATCTTTATCTTCTGAATTAAATGCTTTGCCAATTTATAGACATAAAGTAGAAACTTACACCTTTCCAATGAGCTAACTTGCACTCAATTTGGATCTCTGGAGAGAGAGCAGCAGCGTCTGCAAGATTACTGTTGGCGAAGAAGATGATGTAGAGAATTGAAGGAGCAAGACAATGATGGTCACAAGTGTATGTATATTGCTTCCATGTATTGTAAAAGTGATTTCAAGTATTTATATAGACTCTAGGAGTGTTCCACGACTTCTACAAGTCAAGTTTGAATTCAAATGAAGGTGGGAATGGTTGTTGGAGGGAATCAATTCACTTTCCTACAATCTAGGAAAAGTGAAGATCTAGTTTGATCTACTTTTAGGTGATTTGATTGGTTGATTGAATGCAACTTCAACCACCACAAATTTGTGGAATTTGGACTCTATCTTTCTATCTTTACATGTGTAAAGATCAAGGCTTTTAGAACGGTAAATGAACCATCAAAAATCTCTCAAAAAAATACAGTAAATGAGCATAAGAAAAAGAACTCTCCAACTGATATTCTTTCGACCTGATAGCCTTTGATGTAGATCAAATCCACCTCAAGCATAGTGTAAGCTTGATGTTCCAACAGCTCCCCCTCAAGCTCAAGTATGCTTGAGTCTTCATTCTCTGATAGGTTGAATACCTGCCATAGCTTTGAATCTACAAAGCTTTATTCCATCAAGTGCCTTCGTCATCATATCTGCTTCTTGCTTTTCAGTTGGAACAAAAGAAATGTCGATCTCCTTTGCCATGAGCTTCTCCTTGATGAAGTGGTAATCGACTTCTATGTGCTTGGTTCTCGCATGGAAAAGAGGATTTGCTGCTAGATGCATGGAACTTACATTATCTCCAAATATGTGAGGTTTGGAGCTCACAAGTCCCAAATCTATATACAATGCTTTTAACCATATTGCCTCTTGAGTTGCTATGGTCAAGCCTATGTACTCTGCTTCAGTTGAGGATAAAGCAATTGTTGGTTGCTCCTTGGAACTCCATGACACTAGCTTCAAACCTGCAAATGCTAAGTAACCAGATGTACTTTTTCCATCATCCTTAGCTCCTACCCAATCTCCATCTAAATAGATTTTGATATCCAAATCTGAAGAAGAAGGATAGAATATACCTTCATTGATTGTACCTTTGAGATACTTAATTACTCTCTAAGCTGCATCCATGTGTGGTCTTCTCGGTGAGTGCATGAACTGACTAAGCACTCCCGCACTATATGAGATGTCTGCCCTTGTATGAGTAGCATATATACCTACCAAGCTTTGATACTCTTTAATGTCTTCAATTTTCTCACCTTCATAAACACTTAGTTTATGATTCATCTCCAAAGGTGTACCTGCAGGTTTAGTGTTCTCCATTTTGAATTTGAGAAGAAGATCCTGAATGTATCTTCTTTGCGTTAAATACATTCCTTCATCTATGTATATCACCTGCATACCTAGGAAATATGTGAGCTCACCTAGGTCACTCATTTTGAACTCCTCTTGCATGTGTATCTTGATCCTTTGAATGCCATTTAGATCATCACATGTCACAATAATATCATCTACATATACACATAGATAGATAACCTCATTATGATCCCTTTTGATGAATAGAGAAGGATCTCAGCTGGTAGAATTGAACCCTTGATCTTGCAGATATGTAACCAACCTATAATTCCAAGCTCTAGGAGCTTGTTTCAATCCATACAAAGCTTTCTTAAGTGTGCAAACATAAGATGGATGATAAGGGTTTTCAAAACATGGTGGTTGTGATATACCTCATCACTTATCCAACCATTTTAGAATGCATTTTTCACATCAAGTTGGAGGTGTCTATAATTCCTTGGAGCAGCTACGCTTATCCATGTCCTGATTGTAGTCATCTTTGCAACTGGTGAGAATGTTTCCTCATAGTCTATACCATGCGTTTGTCAGCATCCTTTGGAAACTAATCTTGCCTTGTACCTGCAAACTGATCCATCTAAAGTTCTTTTAACTTTATATACCTATCTGCAACCAAATACCTTTTGATTTGCGACATTGGAACCAAATCCCAAGTGTCCATCTCCTTCAATGCATCTATCTCTTCTTTCATGGCCTTTTCCCAATTAGGGTTTCCCTTTGCCTCTTCATAGGTTGAGGGTTCCTCTGAAATAGATTCTTTTGCCAAGTAGATTGAATGCTTCGTAATAAATGTGGAATCATATCCATACCTTTCTAGTTGTTTCTACTCTCTTACTGATCTTCTAGGTACTTGTTTGGAGCATTCTCCAACCTCTTGCATCTTTGCTTTGCCTCTTGACTTCCATAGCTTGTAATCCTTTTCCCTTTCATCTTGGTCATCGTCTGTATTACTTCTTGGATCCTGGACCTGTGTATCATGCTTGCTTCCTAATTGATAAGAGTCAAAATCAAGATCATATGGTAGTGTTACCTTTTGTTTGTCTTTATCATACCAAGACCTATGTTCTTCAAACACAACATCTCTACTTGTAGTGAATTGCTTGGTTGAAGGATTGAAGAACCTGTAACCCATCTGAGTTGAATCATATCCAATAAACACTACCTTTGTTGCCCTTTCATCTAGCTTACCTCTAATTTGTGATGGTACATGAATATAAGCTAAACAACCAAAAACCTTGCAATGTCCAAGACTAGGTTTTCTTCCATGTCATGCTTCATAAGGAGTCATACCTTGAAGTGATTTGGATGTTAGTCTATTGCCAAGGTACACAGTAGTTGAAATAGCTAGTACCCATAGATAATGTGGCAACTTCTTCTCTTCAAGCATTGTTCGGGCTGATCCAACCAATGTCTTGTTTCTCCTCTTTGCAATTCCATTTAGTTGAGGAGAGTACCTAGTAGTCACTTCCCTTTTGATACCTTTTTCTTGCAAGAACTCATCAAACTCTTTGGAGAAGTATTCTCCCCCTTCATCAGATCTGAGCTTCTTTAGTGATCTACCTGTATGATTCAACACATGTGCAAGATGCTTCTTGAAGCAATCAAACACTTCATTCTTACTCTAACACTGAGTCACAACAAAGGAGAACAAAGACATGTTCTCTATTCCTTTTTACCTAAAGACCACTATATCAAGCAATAAAGTGGGAATTTTACAATATCTAGAAAGCATCACTTGTTCTTGCTTGTAAATATTGTCACTAGAAGCTTGATCTCATATCCCAAGTAGTCAAGATAGATAAAATAAAATTCTTGTTGCCATGAAAACTAGTTGTTCAGCATGATCAAGAATCCCACATCATGATCTTTGACAATAGATTAGAGTTGAAGGTACAAGTAAGAGTTCGGGAAGCTCCTTCATTACATCTATAACCTTAACAAGCACAGATTATAGCTGATTAAAAGTTACTCGAAAATTAGAGTACATGTGTTGCAAAAATCGGACCATTTTAACAAGGCAATTAAGATCATTACCTTTGTATGGTTAAGATCCTCATTGAATGCCTGGCCATATTCACAGAATATGAAATACATTTCACAAAAGCATTCCCAAGAGAAGATAATAATCAACAAAATTATACTAAGAAACATTTACACATGATCAGAGAAATGCTCAAGATAAATCAAGTTGAACACAAAGTGAAAGCAGAACTCGACATTATATTTCTATTAAAATGATTTTTTAAATTTCATGTGTTCTACAAGAGTAATATGAATCTACAATAGAAGCTGATCATAGCTTTCCTCAGGCTCAAGGATATTGGGATCCTCTGGAACATTAGAACACATATCCTGCCTCTCTTGCTCCAAGATTGGCTCTTCAAGGTCAGCCATGTCCCCCGGTTCATCTGCAAGTGGGGGAACAGGCTCCCTTGAAGCCGGTTGGAATCTCTCCGTGTCTGCAATGTGCTTCCTTCCAACCTCTTGGTCTTCATCTCGGCATTCATTCAGCCCATTGATTCTCATTCTAATGAAGCTCACTTGAGCATCATCCTTCTCCACAGCTATGCAGTGCCTGAACATCTTTAAGGAGCAAGCCAAAGTCGTTCCTGAAACAGCAGAAAACCACTTAGAGGCATCAATCAACCATGACTAATGAAAATTGTGAAAATTGAAATTACCTGTGCCCGAAAAAAGGTCTAGGACCCAGTCATCATCATTGGAGAATAGCTGAAGCAATCTCATTATGAGTTTTTGTGGCTTCTGATAGGGGTTAACCAATGTCATGTCCCCAGCTACATGACGAAGTTTCTTGGTAACGGCTGGGAACATGAGCACATTTGAGATCCCATTCTCATTGCAATGCTTCCTGACTCTCCTTTTGCTTACTTCATCATAATAGCCAACTGTAATGCATTCAGTGGAGCTCACAAACCTATGAAAAGGAGTGTGATTTACGTTTGTCTTCACCCTGCAAACAAGAACTATGAGTCACAGAGAGCATCATTAAAGCCGCATGGAGATAGAAAGAAGATTACTTACCACATGAGGCACTCCACAGCATGACATCTTGCCTTCAGAGCAGTTGAAACAGAGAAAGACTGGTCTCTGCTATGGAAAATTACTATCCTCCAAAGAGGAGACATAGTCAACTCTGCAAAATCAGTGACCATCTTCCGAATCTGAGGGTGTTTGAAGGGTTCATCATCATTAACTGATCCCAACATCCTAAATCCATAGGGTATGTCTGCTATGAGAAGGGAGAAATGTTTTCTAGGCACAACAGAACAAATATTATTTACATCACTACAGAATACATTGTAATATCCAAGCCTAAGGGGGTCTAGGGGATTGGAGAAACATTTTAGATCAGGTTCATCATCAAAATCCATCTCCTTGGCTTTCAGTCTAGATTTCTCATGCCTTGCTCTTTGAATGTGAGCCAGGAATGCAGGGGGGCAATCATCTAGTAGCTCTGCAGACTTACTTTTCTTTGGTTTCTGCAGAAAAAAGTGGAAAGACAATTAAATGAGCTCTTCAATACAGCAAACAAAACATAAGGAACCGATGCATGGCATCGATTTCGTGTGGGGGTAGATGCCGGGCATCGACTTTCTACTGAAATTCGATGCCTGGCATCGACTTTGGGACATAAGTCGATGCTTGGCATCGACTCATGCCACGAGGTCGATGCCAGGCATCGACTTATATTGCAGGTCGATGCCAGGCATCGACTTATGCCCCCAAGTCGATGCCAGGCATCGACTTTTGGCTATAGGTCGATGCCAGGCATCGAATTTAGCCGTAAGTCGATGCCAGGCATCGAATTCGTACTAAAAGCCTGGCATCAAATTGGTTAGGTGAATCAAGGCATCTAACCTAATGGCAAACCAGGCACAACCTCAGATAGAGAACCTACCCAATCACGAAACAGGATGAAATATTCTGATAAAGCTTTGTAGGATGATGTGGTTGGATAGTCTGCTTGGACCTCTGTCCAAGAAAAGCAACCCAGCCTCTTCATCATCACCTCCTGAATCTTCATGTATACTTTATGACTACAGTCATAGAAATAAAAAAGAGACTAGGTTAGACCAGAAACATGGGATGAGGGAAAAAGGATCTGAGAATAACATACATACTTATTGAGCTCAGTCACCATCTCCTCCAGGCTTAACTCCTTGGAGATTACCCTTGACAAAGTTGATATAATCAATGTATCATCCTTGATTCCTTGAAGGGCCCTCCATGGTGTCAGCTTCATGTCCTCAGGAGCCTCTTCAATTGAGAGGTCAACTTTCCTTCCCTTTCCCTTCAGATCAACCTGTGGGTCTGGCCTCGACTTTCGTTGCTTCTGGCCCTTGACCTCCTTGTTCTCCCACATTGTGAAAATTTTATCCTGTAGATCCCAGATCTCACCTGATCTGAATGCCAGTTGAAACCATGGATCATATTTCCTCAAAGCATCAGACTTTCTATTCTCATCGAGTGCAATTCCAACCTCAATAAGGCATTGCTTTTGTAGATTGGGATGTATTCTTCCAGCTTCCTTCACAAGACAATCTTCATATTCATGGTGGAAGAACCGAATTCTCTCTATGGAGGACATTTTTTGCCTGTAGTCATTGTCATTGTTGTGATCCCAAGCAAGAAGCTTGGCTTCCTCAATTGTAAGACCAGCATATATCTTACACTCTGCATACCTAAAGAAAAATGTGGTAGGGTGCTCCTTCACTAGCTGTATACGGGCCTCTGCAGAGTGTGAACCTCCAATCACATAATAAGTATAATCCTCAAACAAGCCCTCATTGAACTCGTCCACAGAGCTGCACTCATTCGGATCCACCATGACAAGGAATGGCACAACAGTAGCATGAGGATTTATTTTCATTTTCTTCTTAAGATTGTGCACATGCAAATTGTGTGGCTCCCTGATCTCAAGGGGCCTCCTCCCTATGACTGGATCTATTGGTGGCCTGTCGATGATATTGATTGGCAGGTGGAACAACTACCCCTTCTTCACAACTTTTCTTCTACCTATGTCCTCCCTCATCTTGTTCTGCTCAGTACCAAGAACACCCGAGGCAAGCTCTCCACCAGGTGCAACAATTATATCCTCAGAGCTAGAGCTTGAGTCAGAAGACTCCTCTTCTGAAATTCTCTTCTTTTTCTTTTGGAACTTTTTCTGCACGCTCTGCTTACCCCTTGCCTTTCAGGGGTTGTCATCTTCTGTTGTGTTGGCATGATGTTGCCCTGGATCCATGGCATCAAGTCCTTGATAAGATTGACTGAGTCCCTGCATATCTCAGCTAGCCCATCTCGAACACAGCACTCTGGGCACAAGAAATCCATCTTGCATATAACATTTCTTAAACCTTTCGATGTCTCTACCAAGAAAAGGAGGTTGTCAGAATCCTCATCTTCATAATCCAGTTTGTACACAAGGCCATACTGAAAACCTTGTGTTGTCGTAATCTTTCCTCTCCCATATGCCCCTGCGAACACAAGAAGGACTGCATTCTTTTCTTCAACATGCTGAAGGCACCACTCTAGATTTGTCATGTCCCGCAGTGGACGATCTGTCCTTAAGACCTCAGCGTCCCTCGACCTATCCTTCATAGTTGTATCATCCTCAGGAATTTTGATGCTACTTTGTCCTCCAGAGGATATTCCTAGCGGGTTGCTGGCCTTCTCAGAGGACAAGGATGCAATAATTTTCTTTGGTTTTGCTTGGTGACCAATGCCTTTGTCACGTTGCTGATCACCAGAGCCCATGGTGACTCTCAGCTTCTTGAAGGGCCTCTCACTCTTGGACTCCGCATCCCTGAAGGCGATTGGAAATATCAGCTCATACGTAAATGTGGTTTTCAAAGGCCCAAGTCGATGCTATGCATTGACTCATAGGTTCAAGTCGATGCCAGGCATCGACTTTTAAGTGCAAGTCGATGCCAGGCATCGACTTTGTGTGCAAATTGATCCCAGGCATCGACTTGCACCCCCAAGTCGATGCCGGGCATCGACTTACACACAAAGTTGATGCCTGGCATGGACTTGCACTTAAAAGTTGATGCCTGGCATCGACTTGTACCTAAAAGTCGATGCCTAGCATCGATTTGAACCCAAAAGTCGATGCCAGGCATCGACGTTGCACCCTAAAGTCGATGCCTGGCATCGATTTTCAGGCCAACTTCGATGCCAGGCAAGTCGATGCCTGGCATCGACTTTTAGGTGTAAGTCGATGCCAGGCATCGACTTGCACGGAAAACTCGATGCCTGGCATCGACTTGCACCTGCAAGTCGATGCGTGGCATCGACTTGCACACAAAGTCGATGCCTGGCATCGAATCTTACGTGTAAGTAGATGTCAGGCATCGACTTGCACCGAAAAGTCGATGCCTGTTATCTACTTGAGGCCTCAAGTCGATGCCTGGCATCGACTTGCAGCCTCAAAGTCGATGCCTGGCATCGACTTACACCTAAAAGTCCATGCCAGGCATCGAGCTGTACCCTCATTGGATCTATATGTTTAGAGCTAAGAAAAATAAAAACCTAGAAAGCAGACTCTTTACACAAACATACAAAGGGAATCTTTTAGGGATCTTTTTATATGGTATGATTTTGTCTACCTCTTAGTACTCTTGCCAACATTCTTCTTCTCCATCAGAGTTGCCTTGCTGGTATGCTGAGCTCTGTGCTCCATGGCTGTCTGTGCTTTGTTGCTCTCTCTTGCTCGTGGATTTTGAAAATGAGAATGATCTCCTCCTCTGCTATTTATAGGCAATTGGGTAACTTGAATCAGAGACTAACTAGATCTAACTGAATGAGTCCAATTGCTAACTATATCTGTCAACTTATCTAACCAGGGAATACCACCCACACAAATAGGCTGTTTCAGAGCCACTTTAATGAAATATTCATAGAACCTTGCAACTATTTATATACATTTGCATGGAAATTACACTTCAATGGCAAGAGTATGGTATGTACATGAGGATGTCTAATCTCATGTAGAATTTTTTCTTAGAATCTCTTGCTTGGGAGAAAATCAAGTCTAAGTTGTGTTGAATATGGGAGATTAATGACATCTTTATAGTGTTATCATGCTCACTTTAGTTCATATTCACATTTATCTTGTAACACATTGTTGAAATGGAAAATCAATGTATGAATAAACATTCAAGTAAAGATCCTTGCAACTATTTATATACATTTGCATGGAAATTACACTTCAATGGCAAGAGTATGGTCTGTACATGAGGATGTCTAATCTCATGTAGAAATGTTTTCTTAGAATCTCTTGCTTGGGAGAAAATCAAGTCTAAGTTGTGTTGAATATGGGAGATTAATGACATCTTTATAGTGTTATCCTGCTCTTTTTAGTTCATATTCACATTTATCTTGTAACACATTGTTGAAATGGAAAATCAATGTATGAATAAAAATTCCGTGTACCTCTTTTACACATAATTCTTTTTTAATATACTTTCATCTACCTCTTTGAGATCTAGCCAAGACCACAATAAAACCTAATCCTTGAAATCTTATTTACCAAAGGTAAAATTTCTTCTTGTATAGTCTTCAATGGCACTACTCCAAACAATTTTAATATATAATCCAGTTGGAACTCAACTTGGATATATTCTGATTCACTCACAATGCTAAGACTCAATGACTCATATCTAGTTAGAAATCAACTGTGTTTCTCATTTCAAAAGTGAATCAAATCTTTGGTTCCCTTATTAGGGTATATTTGAGTAATTAAGTGATTTGATGTTTAATGTTATTTAATGTTACTTTAATAAACTTTTGATTTCATATCTTCTTGATGTGATATTTGATGTGACATCTTCACTTGATCTCGGATTTCTACTTATTTAAAAAGGTCATTCATCTTCAGTCTTCTGTGAACTCAGTGAAGATGAGCTCAATCTTTTCAGTGGATGCTTGGGCATCAGCTTCCTCTGCTCATATTGATACAGTTTCGGATTCATTGTTCTCAGTTGACCCTTTCCACAGAAGTGATGATCCCTATGATTTAGAACGTGCTGATGATTCCATGTTTTCTGTTGAGTCATTTAAGTTATCCAATTCACAGTGCAATGTTGCTCAACCAAATGCACCTCTTGATCTCCCATCTGATCCAACCATTGATCTTCCTTCTGACTCAAGTGCATGTGGAGCAACTAAAAAGCAAAGCAAGCTCAATCTACGATTCAAAAGAAGGCCTCGTGAAGTAAGTCAAAAAAGATTTAAATTTCTTACTTCAGATACACAGATTGCATTGGATATTGTGAAGCATTGTTGTGGTTTGAAATGTTTGTACAATTTAGGAATGAAGAAATTAAAGCACCTAAGAGAAAAATTCCTCCATTTAGATAGTGAAAGGCAAGATATATACCTTGTTTCTCGCATGCAAATGATTGAGGATAACATGTCAGTAACGCATGCTGGTTTTGAATATTTCTTTAGTCAAGGGATGCGATGCTGTAGGTCTGCATTTAAAATTGCAATGGGTGTGCGAAATTTTAGAATACATAGGGTTCAACAAGGGCTTTTGAATGGGGATCTCATTTTGGATACGTTCCATGTTGGGACCAAAGGATCTGTTGGACGTCATGCAATGAATTGGATGATGAACTATTTTAGCTTGCATTGTGAGGTTATGCCTACAACTGGAAGGTTGCACTTGTCAGATAACTTTACTCGTCGAGAGGTATTTCAAATATATAGAGAAGACATGGAAAATATAAATGAGAAGTATGTGTTGTATCATCACTTTACTCGATTATGGAAGGAAGAGTTTAACAATGTTTCTATTCCTCGTAACGTTAGAATGGGTGAATGTTCAGTTTGCGCCACTTTGAAAAACATGGCAAAAGGGGCTACAACACCACAGGAAAAGAATAATTTTAAAAACCTTCTTAACAACCATCGTGAGAGTCAAGCTTTAGAAGAAAGAAAGCAATTCATCATCGAAGTAAAGCACTCAGAAATCCGGAGCATTATATGTGTTTGTTGATCGATGGTATGGATCAAAAAAAAACTTGTTTGCCACATTTTTATCGCATCCCTAAGGACATTGGAGATGAAGTCCTTGTGCAAATGCATTTGGTTGGTGCTTTGGTATACAATGGAACTGTAATGTCCAAGGTTTTCTTCACATATCCGAATGTGCATAATGATCCAAACCTTACAGTTACTGTCATTCATCGTGTTTTGCAATCATGGAAGGGTCTTTTGCCACCAACTCTATATTTGCAACTAGATAATACTGCAAGAGAGAATAAAAATTCTACAGTCTTTGGATATTTAAGCATGCTTGTTGAAAAACAGGTATTTCAGAAGGTTAAGGTAAATTTCCTTCTGGTTGGCCACACTCATGATCACATTGATCAAATGTTCAGTACTTTCTCTAAGAAGTTGGCAAGTAACAATGCTTTTACTCTTCCGATTTTATCTGAGTTGATTTCAGAAGCATATACTCCAAAACCAGAAGTTCAACACCTCACACAGATTTATGACTTTAAGCACTTTTGCTCAATGGGCCTTGATAACAGAGCTAAGGTTTTGGCTCCATTGCACAATATTAGTTTCAACCATGTATTCTTGATGAGGAGGGTTGATGAAATAACCCTTTTATTTGCAAAGCAGTATTCATCTTCTCTTGGGTGGGAGCCTAAAGAGGGATGCAGATTCTTATTGCAGGTGCCTAATTTTTCTACTGTAATAGTGTATGGTGCAGAACAATCACCATATGAAGATAAAAACAATACAGAAAGATGTGGAAATGTGGTTGATCAAAGTAAAAGTTGGATGCATGCACTCATTGAAAAGAAGAGACATATTGAGCGTGCAAAAAAATATGCTGGAGATCAAGATGTATCTTGGTGGGAGGACTTTTTCAATCATCAAGAAGAGATTATACAGTATACAATTGCAGGTCACTGGCCAGTTGATGTTCCATTCACATGGGATTTTTGTACACAAAGATTCCTGAATGTGGCCCAAGCATGTAATGCAGATGCACTTCAAAGTTTTATACATCCACCAGAAAGAAATATTTATGTAGGCCCAAGGATGAAAAAACAGGCAGAAGCAAGATGGCACGGAAATTTAATAGAGATAAATTTTGGAACACTTATTGCAGTTCTTGTTGATGGTGATGAGGCTACCAGACCATTTTGGATTGCAAAGGTTTTAGAGATAACTAAAGATATTGATCAGAGAAGAATAGAGGCTTTGATGGTGCATTGGTATTACACTAAAAGTAGTAATGCATTCACAGCTAAATATAACTTAGAAATGGTGTGTGATACTAAACGAACAGGTTCAAAAAAGAAAAAGAATATTCGAAGCACATCCACTCTTAAAATGGATGATGTAGATATTCTTGTTTATGATTTTTCCTTGACAAAAACAGGTCACTTGAGGAAAGCAACCATCAACATGATAAAACAAAAGCTTCCAGATGTATGTGGTACAGGAAATCATAGGCAAACAAGAAGAGTTGTGCATGATCCTGTAGAATTTGGTATGTACGTGGATGAAGATAGAGCTCTTGTGGATATAGAAGAAGAAGAAGAGAGCTCTCAACAGTATGAGACTGAATCAAGTGCATCAGATGATGAGGGTGTAGACATAGATCGACAAAGTTGTGAGTTGCATTGAAGCTCTCAGACATTTTTAGTGCTTATGTAAATGCCTCGAAGTAGTTTGGTTAATGAAACCATGTTTTGTAGCAATTTTGAATAACAATCAGATATCCACCCATTAAAAATATGTCTAAAATGTTATTTTTGTATAAGAACTATTTAGTTCTACATTCTTTATATAGATTTTAGACATGTCAATGTCTTATCATATAGATTTTGTACATGTCAATGTCTTATCATATACATTTTGGGACATGTCAATGCCTTATATAGTGAAATTTTGAGTACATTTTGAGCTCTTTTTTTATGAGAAAATGACAAAAAATGTCAAAAATCACATGTTTTCACCTCATTTTTGTAATATATGTATACTGGTATAAAGGAATCTCAAACATAAGCTGCCATTTGCTTCATTTTTGACGAGAGTGTTCTCTTTTTACGACATAGTTCTCGTTTGTTACGACTTGCTGTTCTCTTGATAAGTATAGAACAATCCGTCTACTATGGTCGTCAATAAATGAGACATAATACCTTGATCCTGCCAATGAAGGTTCTTGACTTGGTCCCCATACATCTGTATGTACTAAGTCCAATAAGTTGTTGTGGATGTAGCCTTTGTGGTTGAATGGTTGTCTTTGTGCCTTCCCAATATGACATGCATCACACCTGTTCATCATGTGTTGCTTTGATACGTTTGGCAGTCCTAGAACACTTTGATCCATGCATATATCCTTCAATGTTCTTTCATTCACATGAGCAAGTCTCTTATGCCACATTTCAAGCTCACTTAGGGTCTGAGACCCAAAGTTGAATAGAGCTATGTTCCTGGTTTCTCCTACTTCAAAAGTAAAGAGCCTACCATGCTTCTCACCTCCGGCTATCTTTTTGAAGCCTTGACATGGGTCTTCCACAAAAGCTCCATGTTGGGTGAACCTAACTTGCAAGCCCTTTTCAACTATTTGGCCTACACGTATTAGGTTTTTAGTGATAGTGGGTACATAGAGAACCTTACTCAGAATGTTTGTCTTGCCATTGACATTACCAATCTTCTCCATATTGTGCTTCGTATCATCCCCTGTTTGCACTTCATGTCTATGCTTTGGACTTTCCAAATCAGATAGAATAGCAATGTTGCCTCCAACATGATTTGAACATCGTGAATCTATGTAGAACAAATGATCATCTTCTTTACCTTCTTTGTGGCCTAGATTCATAAGAAGCAATGAGTCTTCATGTGGTTGGTCTTCTGAATAATTGTTGTAGTCCCTTCTATTATAGCTTCTATTGTTATTATTGAAGTTGTATCCACCTCTACCTCTATTGCTGCCATATCCACCTCTTCCACTTCCTTTCTGGGTCTTCCCATTGAACCAGCAATTCTGAGTGGTGTGGTTGGTCTTATCGCATATGGCACAAGGTTGAACATTCTGACCTTTGGTTTTGTCTTGCATTGGTCCTTTCTTCTTCCCTTTCCACTTGCTCTTTCTTGTAAAGTTATCTTGAGAAGTCTCTTCTTCATCTTCTTCCTTCTTCTTGCCTTTCTGCTTCTTATCCTTCTTATTTGCATATAGATCACTAGTTGAATTACCATGATAAGAGTTACCTTCCTTTATGTTATTGTTGGCTTGTTGATTGAAGATTTGTCCAAGAAAGATGTTGAAGTCTAGAGTTTGCACATCCATGATAAGATCATAAGCCGTCATGAAGGATTACCATTGCTTATCACTTTGGATGCCATTGAGAATTTGCCTCATGATGACCTCTTCTTCAATCAGCTCTCCAATGGATGCTAACTGATCCACAACCTCCTTGACCTTCGTAACAAACTCTGTGATGGTTTGTTTAGGTGTCTTCTTCATTTGGTTGAACTCGTTCCAAAGATGATTCTTTCTTGCTTTGGTACTAGCAGAAAAGAAAGTCTCGAGGGCATCCCAAGTCTCTTGAGATGTCTTGCATCCTCTAATATGTGGTAATAGAAAGTCAGAGATAGAGTTTAGTATGTACTACCTTGCTTGAGCATCCCTTGTGCACCAAAGTGTGAGCTTATCTCTATCCTCTTGTGTAGGTCCTCCTTTGGATCTTGGGATATGCATAGCTTCATCACCTCCTACAATTCCATAAAGATTTCTACCTTGCAAATAGGCCTCCATCCTGATTTTGCCAAGCCACGTAGTTGTGTCGATCAAGCTTCTCAATCATTGAGGGAAATTCGTCACCCATCTTGATCTAACTCTAATACCACTGAAAGAACTTGGGGAAGTTTGTAGAAGGTAGAAAAATGTGTTTCGAAGCGACGAAGTTTGGTCTAGACAACCAGCACAAGACCAGCTCTTGAGCTTATGGAGACTCAAATAGACCTTATAGGCATGCAATAAGTGCAAAGAACCACACTGTACTTTGGAGCATCAAGGAGAATGAGTCGATACAAAACAGATAGGTTCATGGGTCGACTAGCTCAAAAACTTACTATCTATGGAAGAGACAATGAACTTCAAATGCCCATAGTGACCAACGTGATAACAATTAGAAAAAATCCTTTTATGGGAGTGCTACACATAGGGTTGATTCTGTATAATGCACAAAAGTATAAGGAATAAGGAAAATATGCTATAGGAATGAATGTGACATTCACCAGAGGTACTTCCTATTTTTCACGAATACGGAGATTTCACCCCGAGAGAGACAAACTCAGATTTCTCCCACTCTACTCAAACAAATGCTTTGAAAAATTATAGGCATAAATTGGACATAAACTCTGCTTATAGGCATAAAATTTATAGGCATAAACTCTGCTTATACCTTTCCAATGAGCCATCTTGCACTTAATTTGGAGCTCTGGAAAGAGAGCAGCAGCCTCTGCAAGATTACTGCTGGCGAAGAAGATGATGCAGAGAATTGAAGGAGCAAAACAATGATGGTCACAAGTGTATGTATATTGCTTCCATGTATTGTACAAGTGATTTCAAGTCTTTATATAGACTCTAGGAGTGTTCCATGACTTCTACAAGTGAAGTTTGAATTCAAATGAAGGTGGGAATGGTTGTTGGTGGGAATCTATTCACTTTCCTACAATCTAGGAAAAGTGAAGATGACACCAAGCACTGAGTGGTCAAGATAGGAAATGTCAAAATAGAGGATTTTGCACTTTGCAACCAGAGGCTTTTGAGGGACATGAGAAAATGGCACAAATACATATGGTTTTTAAAATCCAAATGCACTGTGTTTGCACTCCATGGCTAGTTGTAAAAACTAAGTTATGGGCATTGCAAGTAAAACCTAAGTCGTGAAAACTAAATTGTGAGAACTATGCTATTCAAAGCCTCGCTTACAAGCTCAAGTGCACTTATATTAAAGAGATCTACCAGTAAAGTTGAGCTAGAATTGGAAAACATGCATCGTACAAGTCAACTTTGACTCTCCATGAAACCAGATAAATTACTATTCTTTATCACTACAAAGAATATGGGGCATAGAGATGCCAAAGACAAAAAAAAATCCTTATTTGCATAAGCAACTATGACCATCACTTGTGCCACAATATTAATGAGCATTACTAAAAGCCTCACATACGTAATGCCAAAGTAAATAAAAGGCTTCGTTGCATAAGCTTCAACGACCATCGCTTATGTAGCAGTATTTATGAGCATCACTAAGAGCATCCCATAGTAGCAATGTTGGAAAACTACTTCACATGCAAAAGCATCAGTTAGATGCTATCCTACACATACAAAAGAAAATCAAAATTATCTTCTCACATTTCTCCGGGATCCACAGAGAGAGAGAGAGAGCGAGAGAGAGAGAGAGAGGAGAAATAAAGAAAGCTTTTCTTCTATTTGTGATAAGTATTGCTAAAGAAAGCACTTGATTACTACAATGCCTGCTTTTTATGAAAGCTTTGCATGCAACACAAGTAGCCAAATTTGACTATATTTGGTCAATCACACACATCCTTGGGGAGGATCAAGTCAATTCAGGAAAATATTTATTGGGTCATCTAGGAAGAGGCCAAAACATTAAGGAATGATCTTATGATTGAGAGTGAAAGTGTAACTAGGAGTGTGATAGTGTATGCGATTGTGATAGCATGATGGTGGTCGCTATGATGAGGCTTTTCTAGGCAGCTATTGTCCAAATCTATTTTATCGATTGATTCAAACAAAAAATCTATTTTATCAATTGTTTCAAACATATAATACCAAAAATTTGCTTTCTCTGGGTCATAACATGTCTATAATTTTTGTTTATCTTGTGAAAGTTCTATTTTTCTCTATTCTACTATCCTTCAGTGAAATTAAGTTTGTGATGGGGGATAGTTTCTGATTGAGGGAGCATTATGCAAAGATATGGCATGTGAGAGGATGCACACCTACACATACACAAAAAGGTAGGTAAACACATCCATATGTAAACACACACATATATACATAGACACACACAGCAACACACTATGACAAACACTCACATGCATACATACACACACATAAGAGACACACACATTGACATTTATACACACACATACAAAACATACACACATACCTACACATTCATACACAAACATATACATACACACACATATTCATATACACACATACACATAGATATATATACAAATACATAGACAACTTTTATTATAAACACACATACACTCACATGCATGCATACACACACATGTTTATGCCCAGGGTACAGATAAAAACACACACATACATGCACATACAAAGATACACACATATGCATAGAGACATATACACATACACACACATATATACATATAGACACATAGATGCACACACATACACATATGGAAACACATACACTCGCATGCATGCATACACACACATCCATATGCATACATACATACACATATGCATACACACACATATACATAGATACACATATGCATACACACATATGCATACACACATACATACGCAGACACATATACACACACATACATACATATAAGTACACATGCATAGACACACAAACACATATACACACATATACATACACACACATATACCTAAATACACACATACATGTTCATATACACATGCATGCACACACATATCCACACATACACATACACACACATATACATAATCACCGAGACACACACACACACACAAATTCACCTATTCACACACGTATACACTCACATGCATACAAAACACATGTATACACATGCATATGAATACATACATACACACATAGAGACACACATATACACACATACATACATGTGCATATACACACATACATATAGACATGCATACAATCACATAGATATACATACATGCATACACACACATACACATACACTTATATATACATACACAAACATATACATATATACACATACACACATGTACATACACACGCACATAGCAAATAACACATAAACAAACATATAGATGTACATACACACACACATACACATATACACAACCATACATAGAAACACATGCATTCATAGACATATTCATAAAAAAAGTATATGGGTACACACATAGAAACTTGCACACACACATAAAGACATAGAGACACATATACATAAGCACACATACACATATACACACAAATAAAGTCACATACATGAATATATATACACATGCATACACACATTTACACATATACATACATACACATATACATACACACATACATATACACACATACACATGTATACACATACACATACATATGCATACACATAAATATATACACACACATGCAAACATACACACATGCATAGATACACATATGCATACACACAAATACATAACCACCTGCAAACATACATACACATGCATAGATACACACATGCATACATATGCATATGCATACATATGCATATGCATACATATGCATATGCATACATACATACACACACATACACATACATATGCATACACATAAATACATACATAAAAATACCTAAGTGTGATTCAAATTTTGGCTGTTGACGGGAGAGAAATCAATTCAAATTTGATTCATTATTCATGGTGTTTGAATCCTTGCTTTATGAGGATCTAGGTGGCATGCATCTGATGGTCCAACTTATTCTAAGGTTGAAGCTTGTATTTGGTTACTCCCACTCAAGCTTCAAGCTGCAATTCTTCAACCTAGCTCCACCAATCGAATGACTTTCATGAGCTTTGATAATCTCATTGAGTCCAAAGCTTTGGTGAAAATGTAACCACATTCATCCTTGGTACTTATATGTTTTAGCATTGCAGATCTAAGACTACTTTAAGTGAGAATTGCATAAAGGATGCCAAAGACAAAAATATGTTTCAGTTGAATAAGCGATGGTGACCATTTCTTATGTGACAATATTAATGAGGGTCACAAAAAGTTTTGCATAAGTGATGCCAAAGAAAAAAAGAACTTAGTCCCTTAAGCAACACTGGCCATCACTTATGCAAGAGTGTTAATGAGTGTTGCTAAGAGCACATAGAAGGACGCTGTAGAGGAGGTACTGGGGGATCTACTTTTAACAGGAGCATGCAGCAAGCATTCCAGTACTTCACCTACTCAAGGGAGGTTCTCCTTAGGGAAATATACCCTTTAACACTTCTGTGAGTAGGCAGTTATCAATGATTGCACAGAGTTGTGAATACTCAAGAGAATATTAATGACAACATGATAATAATGAAAGACCAGCTACTCCTTAGTTCAAATCAGATGATTACAACATAGGCAAAAGAGATGCTCAAAAGTTTATGCTCTGGGCTAACATGCTACTCCAGAACTAAACAACATCAATACAAGGGATTCATCCAATCCGTTCTCGGGAAGAAGGAGGTGTGGCAGGAAGCCGGCGTCGGGGTTGGATCAGGCCCCTCTCTAGTGCACTGTTCCCGCTGTCCTGCGAGCGGCGTCTGCGCGCAAGACGCCTCGCTTGTGCTCTCTGGAGCGTGCGCGATCCTCGTAGGGCCCCTTGCCCCTCGGAAGTGTCGCGACGTGCGTGCGTACGCGTGGGACCGTGGGCGTCGGAAAGAGACGATCGGATACCGCAGTGAAACACGTCATGTAGATCAAGCTCGAAGATACAATCGGAAATGAAACTGAAGCCTCTAATAAAATGAATGATACAAACAGGCTGCTACAGTTCGGGCCGATGGTAAAATAAAACCGTTACAGTGCGGTGCGATGATACAATATGAAAGCCGCCGCTACAGTGCGGGCCGGCTAGTATATTCTATAGACCTCCCACTAGAGTGCAGGAAGTCGCCCTCGTCTCTTGGCAATCTTTAGAACTTTTGCGGATGGGTCTTTACTTCCAATCTTCGGTCCAAGCTTTTCTTCAAATGATTTCGCAATGGCTTTTCTTCTCTTTCCTTCAATAGTCCGCAATCACTTCATATAATATCCAAAAAATCATCAACCTGGAAAGACGTTCAGCAAGGATAATCCACCGGATAGGCCACTCTTTTCTTCAATCTTCAATCACTTGATATACTTCATAAACCTGCATGAACCTAGAGGAGACGATCCACAAGGGCAATCCACAGGATGGGGGGCATAAAATCATGTTAGTACCTTAGGTCAAAATCATCTTCTCAACCATTTTAATGTTCTTAAAAACAATAGTACTCAAAAGAGGAAAAACAAAAATCCCTTTGTCTTCGAGCGTTTATAAATTTACAACAACTCGGGTGATGGATTTCCCATGTTAAAAATGCATGTCTACTAGTGTGACGATCATATTTTCTAGAATTAATTCAAGCTTTAACGGATTCGCTAAATCTCCATGAACAAATGGTAAACATGACATAATGTGAAATCCTCCATATATCCTCATAATACCCTATCATTTTGAACTCACCATAATTATGCAATGGAAATTTTTGTAACGAATTTCTTCATATTCCATTAGCATTTTGCCACATATTTATTCTAGAACCTTCGAATTTAGTACAGATGCCATACATAACTATAAATCCACGTGGCATATTCTCATTTCGATAGTCAAAATAATGATGGCCGCTTTTTACGTTCATTGATCTCACATAGGTCCATTTATTCTAAGTTTCTTTCATGTGCCTCCTTATTGAGTCACCGCCTTTTCTCCCATCTCTTTCTGTTTCTCTCTCCAGCTTCTTCTATGCCATTTCTACCCCCTCAGATTGTGCATCCCTCTCTCTCTTGAACCCTCTGCCAACTCCCCTTCTCTCTCTCTCTCTCTCTCTCTCTCTCTCTCTCTCTCTCTCTCTCTCTCTCTCTCTCTCTCTCTCTCTCTCTCTCTCTCTCTCTCTCTCTCTCTCTCTCTCTCTCTCTCTCTCTCGAACTAACCAAGAAACCTGGAAGCTCGGATAGGGCATCGGAACCAACTGCAGAGAGCGAATAGCCTGCCGCTTCGAACTCTCTCTCTCTCTCTATCTAGATGCAGACACATGTCTCTCTCTCTTCACGCTCCGCACGCCAAATTGGGTATCTCCCTCTGTCTCTCTATCTTTCTCAAATCCTCCGAATTCTGTAGCGCCATCGATTCTTCCTCTGTCGGTCAATCGTCGCCAAACCCTGCGGTATTCTCTCTCCCGAGTCCTATCTCTCATACTCCATTCTCTCTCTCTGTAGTGCGCGTGAGCGGCTAGTCCATGAGCCACGTATCTCTGTATAACCTTTGACCTCTCTCTCTGTGAATTAGATCTACGTCCTCAAATCAAATCTACGCACGATCATAGCTCCCTCTCCCTGACTTCTGTCGCTTTCTCTGGTCATACGCGGTGCAACAGCACAACAGCGCCACCATCTCCCCGCCACGTAGCTAGCCACGCAGCCTGTTTGTGATAGCCTTGGAGCTCCGTTGTTTTCTCTCTCTGAGCATGCCCGTCGTGTCAACAATGCCGCTATTCCTTCTACAGAATTTCTCTCTCTCCCGAAATCAACTACGACGCCGTCAAGCTCTGCCCGCTTCTCTCTGCAAGCCCCACACAGGACATCTCTCTCTCTTTTGATATACTCTCTACAGCGCCGCCACTGTCAAAGTGTCGCTCTTTTCGTCCACGGCAATTCTCTCCCTCCACTTATGTCTGCCGGACCCCGGTGTCCGTGCGCGAGCAGCCAAGCTTTCATCTCTCTCTTGCGAACACCGTTAGGACCCCTCTCTCTCTAAACTCTCGTGCCCCATCAGAGTAGCTCAGCGCCATCGTCGAAGAACCTCTCTCACTTCCATCATAACAGACAGCAGGCCTGCCTATCCTCTCATGGCTCTGAATTTGATTATTCCAAAACTAACTTCATTTTAATCCCTCACAACACTCCTGCCTATCCTCTCATGGCTCTGAATTTGATTATTCCAAAACTAACTTCATTTTAATCCCTCACAACACTCATGGAGGGTAACAGTCACACACGAAAAAGAAATAGTGTTTCTTATACCTATGTCAAGTGAAAACTCTTCCCTCTCCGTCTCTCTCTCGTGGGCATGGTGATGAAGAGTAAAACAAGAACATGACCAAGCAAGAATAGACAAGGAGCATACCTGGAGGAGACGATCCACAAGGGCAATCCACAGGATGGGGAAGAAACAAATGAGTTTGGACTTATTTATAGGCCCCTCCCTAGGACTTCCTTCTAGAACGTTCTAACCTCCTCAATGAACTTTCTATTTTTGGCAGACTTTTAATTTTTCCCTAGACTAAGGTTTTGTTTTGACACTGGATGTTCGCGATTTAATTGGTTTTTAGGGTTTGACCTAGGATAACCGTCAATTTCAAGGGTCTGACCTAGGTTTTTGGGTCGTGAAAATTAGGCGTTTGCTCACAATTATCTCAAACTCGCCAATTCATGGGTTTATTTACAAATTCGGCCTAAACTCTAAAGGTTTCCAAGGGTTCAAGTCCGATTTTCTGGGGATAAAACCATATTTTTAGGGGTTTTGAAGTGTCAAACCTAGGTTTTTATGGGTCTAATGTTTGTTGTTTACATACACAGGTCTAACACACATCTCAAACTTATTTTCGCATCGCACAATCAATTAATTCGGCCAAAATATGTACAAAACATACCACTCTCTTGATCAAAACATCACACAAAAACTCAAAAACAATGAACTTTTGAAAAAAAACTCAGTGCACACTCCCTGCGGGATTTCATCCCGACATTCACCCCCACTAAACCTGCACATTGTCCCGATGGGCCAACCTGCAAGATCCAACAGAAGAGTATCAGGGTTCTTTTAAAATCTCTTTACACTTTTTATCTTTTTCTTTTCAAAACTCAAATCATGATCTCATGCAGTCATGAAATTTTTATAAAGATTGGTATGAATTTTAGAAAATTAGGTAGATTCAAGCTTCACAAACATCATATTATGTTTCTGCGTCTGCAATCTGACAAGTAATCACATGAATAAATCGTCGGCTTTCTAGATCTTTTGTTCATTCAACTGGTTCAGATCCAACTGCTCATTCTAAGTACTAGCATATACATATGTTTCTACTAACTCAGTTTGTAGAATATACCTCGATTCCTACTATTTATCTCCTACTTGTCCAGCTCTCCATTAGATCTTTCTTTCTTTTTCTTTTTCTTTTTCATTTTTCTTTTTCTTTTTCTTTTCCACTTCATCTCAGCTCAGCATTTCTTTTTATCTTTTATTTTTCACAAATCGGCCTATGTCGAAATCGGGTGCGACTCATGGACTTGTCCGCCCGGCCAAGTTTGTTCCACCTGTCTGCCGACCCGACATAGCGCACGACATACACAACATCAGCCCTGCATGAAATCGGCGTCAGCTCGTGGCTCTGACCACCCGGCCAGAGTGACTCCACCCGCCTACCGACCCATACAGGCGCATGACAACAGATAGGTCAGGCCTACGACAAAACTAGCTACGGCTCGTGGCCTAGATCACCCGACCAAGGTGGTTCCACCCGCCTACAAGCCCATCGTAGCGCACCAACAACATACACGCACATATACAGCTGGCATGAGTATGAATCTTTCTTTATATCACGATCCATATGGAGGTAAGATCTCATAAGAAACAAATAGTAAGATCCAAAGTTTCCCACTCACTAAGTGTTCAAATCAATCAGTATATACACGCACTCGGTCTGAGCATGCCATCACATTCCCAAGCTTTCACTCCCAAAAGTCTCTAGTCTGCTAACTGATTCCATTCCTATCATTCCTAGCCGCTCATGCTTCATGCAAACCCATAATAGATCTTTGTTATCTTCATTCTACATGATTTTCATAAACTCATACATATCTTTATCACACACATCAATGCAATGCATATGCTCTATCAGAAAGAAAACACATCTCAAATCAGAAACGTTTCACCTGGTCATTTTGCTTCATCTTCGTCATTGATTGATCTAACTTTTCGTCATCTTCATGATCTATCATTCTTCATCAGTATCAGCATCAGTGTCATGAGCATCCTTCAGTGTCATCAGTATCCTCCAGTGTCATTAGTATCCTCTAGTGTCATCAGTATCCTCCAGTATCATCATCAATAATCATTAATCATTAATCATCTTCATCATCATCGATCATTATAAATCATCATCATCATCAGTCACTAATCATCTTCATCAACATTCATCATCATAAATCATCATCATCATTGATCATAAACCATCTTTCATCATCATTCATTATCATACATCAACCATCAATCCTCATTAATCATCAAGCATCATCATCATTCATTTATCATCATTCATTTATCATCATCATTCATCAATCTTTAATCAATATCATTCATTATCATCAAACATCATCAACAATCATCATCATTCAATCATCATTCTTCCATCATCCAATCATCATAATCATCATCATGCATTTTCATCAATCACCATCATGCATTATCATCAATCTTTATCACTCAATAGCTCCTGATCATTCTCATGCGTTTTTATTCTGATTCTACTTCAATCATCATTCAAGGTTTGCAAATATGTCTTGAAACGTTAGGTTTCTACTTCTTCTATTCTTCTGAAAACTCTTAGAAGTCTTTGAAGTTGTCTTTACACTTCCCTCGATTTGCTTGATAATATCATCAAGCAACTGTTTTCCCGCTTTGTTAACTCGTTTATCAGATTTTGTATCTTCTTGAATTTCTTCTTCACTCTTTTCTAGTTCAATCTGTTTATCAAGATTTAATTTGGACTGTAATTTCACAACTTTCTCTTGGTCAAATAGATTCTCATTAGCTAAAATTTGTGGATCAAATGACACATATATATCCTGGCCTTTCTTTGACTTCTCTTTAGTTTCTCTATCACATTCTCTTTTATCGATTTCTATTTGTTCTCTTAATATTTGCTCAATGTTTTGTTTTTCAACCTTGATTTTTCTACCTTCGGTTTCTGCAACAGGTTTCTCTTGACTCTCAATGGATATCTTTCTTGTTTGTTCATGAGATCTATCATCTTCATGCCTTTTTGGCCTCCATATCTTTTGTAATGACTTCGATCTAGTTTTAGTCTCTTCAAAATATTCTTTCATTCCATCATTTCGTACATTCAAATGCAAAGGTAATTGTTCTTGGTATTTGCAAATTTTTCCTTCATGCTCACTTACAAGTTTATGTCTGCATGCACTCTCATATGCTAGACAATCCCAGAACATATGTCCAAACTGATCGCACCAAAAACAACGTATAGATCTCTTCTCATTCCAACTTGATTTCCTAGGTGTCACTCTAGGCGTGGATTTTCTAAGACCTAATGACTGTTTGTGTGCAGATATGCCTTGGACTTTTACCTCATGCTCATTATCACATTTCAATACTTGTAGGTCATTAACTTGGTTAGTCAACAAACCTTATTTTTCAATTCAGAAATCTCAAAATCCATTTCATTTTTTAGATCTTTAATGCTTATACCCATCACCTGAATAGTATCAGATATCGCATTTATCGTTTGCATTAAAGTCATAACAATACCAAACTTTGATTTTATAGATTCATTCGTGTTAAATTCTATTTCCTTGATTCGCTCTTCATATCTCCTAAATTGTTCCTCAATCATTTTGTTCATTTTCGTTTCTTGTGCACAGATATATGGACTAAACTAGTGCAGATAGTGAATGCTCAAACGCAGACAACAAGACAGTCTTTTTGTTTAGTGTGTGTGAAAAACAATGCAAAAATTCAAATAACCTGAAATGCTAGTACCTGGAAACTCTGTCTGACGCCGAGGTCCCCGTCTATCTTCTCAAGGAGTGGGTGACGCGTCGAGGATCACCGGGCAACCGCCTCGCTTCACGTCGGGTTCAGGTGTCCGGAAGAAGGAGGTCGGGCAGGTGCACCGATGCGTGGGGTTGGATCGGGCCCCTCTCTGGTGCATCGTTCCCGCTGTCTTGTGAGTGGCGTCTGCGCGCTGGGCGCCTCCCTTGTGCTCTCTGGAGCGTGCGCGATCCTCATAGGGCCCCTTGCCCCTCGGAAGTGTCGCGACGTGCGTGCGTACGCGTGGGACCGTGGGCGTCGGAAAGAGACGATCGTGATGTAGATCAAGCTCGAAGATACAATCGGAAATGAAACTAAAGCCTCTAATAAAATGAATGATACAAACAGGCCGCTATAGTGTGGGCCGATGGTAAAATAAAACCGCTACAGTGAGGTGCGATGATACAATATGAAAGCCGCCGCTACAGTGCGGGCCGGCTAGTATATTCTATAGACCTCCCGCTACAGTGCAAGAAGTCGCCCTCGTCTCTTGGCAATCTTCAGAACTTTTGCGGATGGGTCTTTACTTCCAATCTTCGGTCCAAGCTTTTCTTCAAATGATTTCGCAATGGCTTTTCTTCTCTTTCCTTCAATAGTCCGCAATCACTTCATATAATATCCAAAAAATCATCAACCTGGAAAGACGTTCAGCAAGGACAATCCACCGGATAGGCCACTCTTTTCTTCAATCTTCAATCACTTGATATACTTCAAAAACCTGCATGAACCTGGAGGAGACGATCCACAAGGGCAATCCACAGGATGGGGGGCATAAAATCATGTTAGTACCTTAGGTCAAAATCATCTTCTCAACCATTTTAATGTTCTTAAAAACAATAGTACTCAAAAGAGGAGAAACAAAAATCCCTTTGTCTTCGAGCATTTATAAATTTACAACAACTCGGGTGATGGATTTCCCGTGTTAAATGCATGTCTACTAGTGTGACGATCATATTTTCTAGAATTAATTCAAGCTTTAACGGATTCGCTAAATCTCCATGAACAAATGGTAAACATGACATAATGTGACATCCTCCATATATCCTCATAATACCCTATCATTTTGAATTCACCATAATTATGCAATGGAAATTTTTGTAACGAATTTCTTCATATTCCATTAGCATTTTGCCACATATTTATTCTAGAACCTTCGAATTTAGTACAGATGCCATACATAACTATAAATCCACGTGGCATATTCTCATTTCGATAGTCAAAATAATGATGGCCTCTTTTTACGTTCATTGATCTCACATAGGTCCATTTATTCTAAGTTTCTCTCATGTGCCTCCTTATGGAGTCACCGCCTTTTCTCCCATCTCTTTCTGTTTCTCTCTCCAGGTTCTTCTATGCCATTTCTAACACCTCAGATTGTGCATCCCTCTCTCTCTCGAACCCTCTGCCAACTCCCCTTCTCTCTCTCTCTCTCTCTCTCTCTCTCTCTCTCTCTCTCTCTCTCTCTCTCTCTCTCTCTCTCTCTCTCTCTCTCTCTCTCTCTCTCTCTCTCTCTCTCTCTCTCTCTCTCGAACTAACCAAGAAACCTGGAAGCTCGGATAGGGCATCGGAACCAATTGTAGAGAGCGAATAGCCTGCCGCTTCGAACTCTCTCTCTCTCTCTGGATGCAGACACATGTCTCTCTCTCTTCACGTTGCGCACGGCAAATTGGGTATCTCCCTCTGTCTCTCTATCTTTCTCAAATTCTCCAAATTCTACAGCGCCATCGATTCTTCCTGTGTCGGTCAACCGTCGCCAAACCCTGCGGTATTCTCTCTCCCGAGTCCCATCTCTCATACTCCATTCTCTCTCTCTGTAGTGCGCGTGAGCGGCTAGTCCATGAGCCACGTATGTCTGTATAACCTTTGACCTCTCTCTCTGTGAATTAGATCTACGTCCTCAAATCAAACCTACGCGCGATCATAGCTCTCTCTCCCCGACTTCTGTCGCGCTCTCAAGTCATACGCGGTGCAAGAGCGCAACAGCGCCACCATCTCCCCGCCATGCAGCTAGCCACGCAGCCTGATTGTGATAGCCTTGGAGCTCCGTTGTTTTCTCTCTCTGAGCATGCCCGTCGTGTCAACAATGCCGCTATTCCTTCTACAGAATTTCTCTCTCTCACGAAATCGACTGCGATGCCGTCAAGCTCTGCCCGCTTCTCTCTGCAAGCCCCACACAGGACATCTCTCTCTCTCTCTCTTTCGATATACTCTCTACAGCGCCGCCACTGTCGAAGTGTCGCTCTTTTCGTCCACGGCAATTCTCTCCCTCCACTTATGTCTGCGGGACCCCGGTGTCCGTGCGCGAGCAGCCAAGCTTTCATCTCTCTCTTGCGAACACCGTTAGGACCCCTCTCTCTCTAAATTCTCGTGCCCCGTTAGAGTAGCTCAACGCCATCGTCGAAGAACCTCTCTCACTTCCGTCATAACAGAGAGCAGGCCTGCCTATCCTCTCATGGCTCTGAATTTGATTATTCCAAAGCTAACTTCATTTTAATCCCTCACAACACTCATGGAGGGTAACAATCACACACGAAAAAGAAATAGAGTTTCTTATACCTATGGCAAGTGAAAACTCTTCCCTCTCCGTCTCTCTCTCGTGGGCATGGTGATGAAGAGTAAAACAAGAACATGAGCAAGCAAGAATAGACAAGGAGCATACCTGGAGGAGACGATCCACAAGGGCAATCCACAGGATGGGGAAGAAACAAATGAGTTTGGACTTATTTATAGGCCCCTCCCTAGGACTTCCTTCTAGAACGTTCTAACCTCCTCAATGAACTTTCTATTTTTGGCAGACTTGTAATTTTTCCCTAGACTAAGGTTTTGTTTTCACACTGGATGTTCGCGGTTTAATTGGTTTTTAGGGTTTCACCTAGGATGACCGTCAATTTCAAGGGTCTGACCTAAGTTTTTGGGTCCGGAAAATTAGGCGTTTGCTCACAATTATCTCAAACTCGCCAATTCATGGGTTTATTTACAAATTCGGCCTAAACTCTAAAGGTTTCCAAGGGTTCAAGTGCGATTTTTTGGGGATAAAACCATATTTTTAGGGGTTTTGAAGGGTCAAACCTAGGTTTTTATGGGTCTAATGTCTGTTGTTTATATACACGGGTCTAACACACATCTCAAAATAAGCTCAGTGCACACTCCCTGCGGGATTTCATCCCGACACTGTACAATGGACACAACTAGATGTAGACTAGCACTGATGAATACAAAGTATGAAGACTTGCTCTAAGAGGAAGAGCACGAAATACCAATGACTCACACTAAATGACAAAACCAAGCCACTCTCTTCACACTATAGTGCTATAAGCCCTCACTAGGAAGCCCACACTCTGTATCCTCACCACAGAGTGACTTCCTACAGTAGGCTTGAAGCCGCAAAGTGCAAAGAGAGGACCTCTGTACGTACGTATGTAAAATGTGTGTATCTGAATGTATCTCCCAAATGAACACAAATCCATTGCTTTTATAGGCTCTAATAGGCCAAAAGGGCCTTGCCGATTCCTCACGTCCACTGATCATGCGCCAATTGATTTCCCAAGATTGGAGGGGTAAATCAAATTTACCACCAATCTTGAATTGGATCCTCAAAAAATAGGCAGTCGTCATAATGGTTGGCGGTACCAGTCATTTCTCCACTTCCACTTTTACCACTTACACCTTTACTATCAATTTTGAATGCAAGCTGAGATCCTCATTTTGTGCCACCCGTGATATTTCAAAGACCTTGAGAAGCACACCCTTCACCTAATTTTTGTAGTAGTTTTTGATCCTTCATATTAAGTGGGCAGTATGGGAGGTGAGTTGTGGGGAGTTGAGAGAGATTATGGGGTTTGTGGAGGGTTGTGGAGGGGTGTGGAGTTTTGTGGGGTTTGTGGGGTTTGTGAGGTTTGTGGGTTGGGTGGGAATAAGGGTGAGTTATGGGGAATTGTGGGAGTTTCTGGGGTGTGGTCAAAAAATTGATCCAAGATTTCAAAGTTATTATTGCATCATTGGAAAGTACTCGTCGAGAGCTTTCCAAAGATATATAACATTGTAGTGTTTGGTTAATAAATGATCCTCCAAATATCCATCCAAAACTGTATGAGAGCCATATGTGAGCTCGTGGAAAAAATGTGGGATTTGTGGGGGGGGTTGTGGGGTTTGTGGAGGGCTGTGGAGTGGTGTGGAGTGGTGGAGGGCTCTGGGGTGATGTGGAGTGGTGGAGGGCTTGTGGGGTGGTGTCGAGTGGTGGAGGGCCGTGGGGTGGTGTGGAGTGGTGGGGGAGGAGAGAGAGGAGAGGGAAGAGAGAGAGAGAGAGGAAGGCGTGGGTAGAGAGAGAGAGTGAGATAGGGAAAGAGGGAGAGAGAGAGAGAGAGAGGGTCTGAGGGGTGCTGAGGGGAGGGGAGGGGGCACGCAATGAGGGGAGAAGAGGGTGATGGTGGTGAGGGGAGGGGAGGGGGCTGGTGGGGGCTGAGGGAGGTGGCAGGGGAGGAGAGAGAGGGGAGGGAAGAGAGAGAGAGAGAGGAAGGCGTGGGTAGAGAGAGAGTGAGATAGGGAAAGAGGGAGAGAGAAAGAGAGAGGGTCTGAGGGGCACTGAGGGGAGGAGTGAGGGGAGGGGAGGGTGATGGTGGTGAGGGGAGGGGAGGGGGCTGGTGTGGACTGAGGGGGTGGCGGGGGAGGAGAGAGAGGGGAGGGCAGAGAGAGAGAGAGGAAGGCATGGGTAGAGAGAGAGTGAGATAGGGAAAGAGGGAGAGAGAGAGAGAGGGTCTGAGGGGCGGTGAGGGGAGGGGAGGGGGCTAGCGGTGAGGGGAGGGGAGGATGATGGTGGTGAGGGGAGGGGAGGGGGCTGGTGGGGGCTGAGGGGGTGGCGAGGGAGGAGAGAGAGGGGAGGGAAGAGAGAGAGAGGAAGGCGTGGGTAGAGAGAGAGAATGAGATAGGGAACAGAGAGAGAGAGAGAGTCTGAGGGGCACTGAGGGGAGGGGAGGGGGCTGGCGGTGAGGGGAGGGGAGGGTGATGGTGGTGAGGGGAGGGGAGGGGGCTTGTGGGGGCTGAGGGGGGTGGCGGGGGAGGAGAGAGAGGGGAGGGAAGAGAGAGACAGGAAGGCATGGGTAGAGAGAGAGTGAGATAGGGAAAGAGGGAGAGAGAGAGAGAGAGGGTCTGAGGGGCGCTGAGGGGAGGGGGCTCGCGGTGAGGGGAGGGGAGGGTGATGGTGGTAAGGGGAGGGGGGGGGCTGGTGGGGGCTGAGGGGGGTGGCGGGGG
Source organism: Ceratopteris richardii (assembly GCA_020310875.1). NCBI lineage: Eukaryota > Viridiplantae > Streptophyta > Polypodiopsida > Polypodiales > Pteridaceae > Ceratopteris > Ceratopteris richardii. The sequence goes on along the minus strand of CM035424.1, from coordinate 29,807,856 downwards.
AGGAGAGAGAGAAAGGGGAGGGAAGAGAGAGATAGAGAGGAAGGTGTGGGTAGAGAGAGAGTGAGATAGGAAAGAGGGAGAGAGAGAGAGAGTCTGAGGGGCACTGAGGGGAGGGGAGGGGGCTGGCGGTGAGGGGAGGGGAGGGTGATGGTGGTGAGGGAAAGGGAGGGGGCTGGTGGGGGCTCAGGGGGGTGGCGAGGGAGGAGAGAGAGGGGAGGGAAGAGAGAGAGGAAGGCATGGGTAGAAAGAGAGTGAGATAGGGAAAGAGGGAGAGAGTCTGAGGGGCGCTGAGGAGAGGGGAGGGGGCTGGCGGTGAGGGCAGGGGAGGGTTATGGTGGTGAGGGGAGGGGAGGGGGCTGGTGGGGGCTGAGGGGGATGGCGGGGGAGGAGAGAGAGGGGAGGGAAGAGAGAGAGAGGAAGGTGTGGGTAGAGAGAGAGTGAGATAGGGAAAGCGGGAGAGAGAGAGAGAGTGGGTCTGAGGGGCGCTGAGGGGAGGGGAGGGGGCTGGCGGTGAGGGGAGGGGAGGGGGCTGGTGGGGGCAGAATGTCGCGATACAGACCCCCACATCAAGTCTTTGCACCATGCGGGTGCAATTCCCGAAGCTAAAAACAAGATAGTGAAGTAAGTTCTTCCTCCTTGACTTAACTCAGATAATCCTTAACCCTGGAGAAAAAAATAAATAAAAATTATATATATATATATATATATTTTTTTTTTTATTTTTTTTTCTCACTTTTTTTTTTGTATAATAAACAACAATCACTGAATGAAATACGGTAGGTTCAATGAATGAAATGCTTCCAATTTACCTTATTTCAGGTACTTCTTCACCCTAGAAATATTGACCAAGGGTATCCTTTTACCCTACAAATCCTCTACGTGTACTACTCCATGAGGTAATACCTTTACCACCGTGTAAGGTCCTATCCATTTGGGTGCCAGTTTGGTTGGAATTTTTGGGACCTGATGCACTAAAACCATGGATCCTTCCAGAACTTCATTAGACCTCAGATACCTATATATATATATATATATATATATATATATATATATATATATATATATATATATATATATATATATATATATATATATATATATATATTTTTTTTTTTTTTTTTTTTTTTTTTTTTTTTTCTCACTTTTTTTTTGTATAATAAACAACAATCACTGAATGAAATACGGTAGGTACGATGAATGAAATGCTTCCAATTTACCTTATTTCAGGTACTTCTTCACCCTGGAAATATTGACCAGGGGTATCCTTTTACCCTACAAATCCTCTACGTGTACTACTCCATGAGGTAATACCTTTACCACCGTGTAAGGTCCTATCCATTTGGGTGCCAGTTTGGTTGGAATTTTTGGGACCTGATGCACTAAAACCATGGATCCTTCCAGAACTTCATTAGACCTCAGATACCTGTCATGTAGTCTCTTGCGCTCTTCTTGTGTTACCTGAAGTTTTTGCATTGCTCCTTCTCTGTATTCTTCTAATGCCACCAATCTCTCAATGGGAGGTTTAATTTCAATGGTTTTGGTTCCCATTTCCTTTTTGATAATGAATTCAAATGGGGCCAATGCCTCTTTTCCATATACTAAGCGAAATGGACTCTCACTAGTGGTTCCCCTTCTTGTAATTCTGAAAGCCCAAATTGCACGGATCAATGCTTGTGGCCAAAAGCTTTGATGATCAAAAGATAATTTGCGCAGCAACCCGATCAAAATCTTATTGGAGCTCTCTGCTTGCCCATTTGCCCTTGGATAGTAGGCACAAGATTTTTTATGAAATACCTTGTACCTGTCAAATATAAACTGGAGTAGCTGATTTACAAAATGTGTTCCCCTATCACTAGTGATTTCGAGTGGGCAACCAAATCTTGAGAAAATATGTTTATACAAGAACTTAGCTATTGTTAACACCGTGCAGTCTAGAGTAGCTTTAGCCTCTATCCATTTAGTTGCATAACATGTGGCCATCAAAATATACTTCTTACCCCCAGGTTGACTAGTTGGAATAATTGGTCCTATGAAATCAAGACCCCATCGTTCAAATGGGAGCCATCATGTAGATATGACTAATGTTTGGAAATTCAATCTGGTCGGCGTAGGAGCACATCTCTGGCAAATGTGGCATTCTTTAGCAAACTTGATCTCCTTGTAAATATGAGGCCACCATAGACCCTTGTGGATGATTCTGTGAGCCAATTCTTCCCCCTTTAGATGTCCTTTACTGTGTGCAGCTTCTAGCAAAAGATTTACCTCCTCTGGATAAACACACTTTCACAAGATATCATCCTGATAGTATTTATATAAATTTCCATTTATAAGTGAATATGCTTTGGTTTGCAGGAGCAATTTTCTCTTTTCTACATGTGTCAAGTGTTCTGGGAGTTTTCCAGTAGTGAGAAAATGGAGAATTCCATCATACCAATCAGTTTGTATTGCCACTAGAAAGAGATTACTATCCACCAGTTCATCATTAATACCTGTTGCCTTCTCACTCATTGCAGTCCTAGACACTTGATCTGCCATGTAGTGCTCTCTTCCTGGCTTGATATGAATATCAAAGTTGAATTCTTGAAAGAGGAGTAACCATCTCCAAATCCTTCCAGCTACTCTAGGCTTGTTTATCAAGTACTTCAAGGGCTGATGGTCGGATATGACTATAAAATGTACACCGAGAAGGTAATGCCGAAACTTCTGAAGAGCAAATACAATAGCCAAGCCTTCCCTTTCGGTTGTACTGTAGTTCCTTTCTGCTTGGGTGAGTAGTCTGTTGGCATAGGAGATAGGTCTATCAACCTTGTGTGATGATGGTTGAGCTAGAACTGCACCAACAGCATGAAGACTAGCATCTGTATGCACATGAAACTCTAATGACCAGTTAGGAACACTTAAAAGTGGAGCAGTACATAACCTCATTTTCAGTTCACAAAATGCTTTCTCAGCTTTAGCACTCCATGAGAAAGGGACCTTTTTACTGGTAAGCCTTGATAAGGGCTTAGCTATTTCTGAATACATTCGTATGAATCTTCTATGATATCCTGCATGGCCCAAAAAACTTTGCACTTGTTTTGGGCTTTGTGGAATAGGCATGGATAGAATAGCAGTAACCTTTGCAGGGTCAACCGTTATCCCTTCAGCAGATATTATGTGACCAAGAAGAGTGCCCTTGGTGACCAAAAAATGACATTTAGCAGGATTTAACTTCAAACCTGTTTTGAGACATTGCTCAAAGATTTCCTTTAGATTTTCCAAATGATCATGGAAATCTTGAACTGCTGCTCTTCTATCTGTGCCTGAAAACACTGAAAAGTCATCCATGAAAATGCGTAGAAAGGTTGTCAACCATTTGCCCAATATTAGATACATTGTTCTATTAAATGAAGCTGGTGCATTCTTCAAACCAAAAGCCATGCAACTATAAACATAAGTGCCCCATGGGGTAACAAAGGTTGTTTTGTCCCTATCATCAGGATGGATCACTATCTGATTGTAGCCACTAAAACCATCCAAGAAGCTATACGAAGCGTGACCAGCTACTTCCTCAAGTACTTGCTTTGAAAAGGGCTGAGGAAATCCATCTTGAACAGTCACTTTATTTAAGGCCCGAAAGTCAACGCAAACTCTTATTTTTCCACTATTTTTCTTAGGTACAATAACCATAGAAGAAAGCCACCTAGAATGTTCTACTGGAACAATTATACATGCTTCTTCTAGTTTTGTAACTTCCAACTTTACCGCCTCTGCATATTCTGGATTGAGTCGATACGGCCTACTTCTTGCAGGCGCGGCTTCCTCAACTAAGGGTATTCTGTGTAATCCAAGCTCCTCTGGTATCCCTATTAGATCTTTGTAGGACCATGCGAAGACGTTTTTGTAGGCAAAAAGCAAAGAAGTTACCTTCTGCAGTAAAGGAGGATAATGCCATAGCCAAGAGGCCAAGTGGACTACTTGAGGGTTCTCTTCATCCCCTAGATTTATTTCTTGAACTAGTGTTTCAGGACTAGTCTTGTTTGAGAAATCATCTCCATTGTATGCAGGAGTGGACTTTAACTTATATTCTGCAATATGTTCTCTAGTCCATCCTTGAGGTATATCCGTAAAAGGAAGATCTTCTCTGCACTCAGACTCATAACTTTCCGTCTCGGGTACTTCTATATTTTTTGCCTCTTCATAGTTTATATTCTCCTGCAAACTCTCATTCTCTAACTCCTTGTGATCTTCATGTCCTTTTCCTGCAACTCCTTCATCCGTAACTTCTTCTATTTCACTGATTTCCACCGTGCAACACTGTGCACTTTCCATCATCCAATTCAATAATGTATCTTCATCTTGGGGTAGAGAGGGCATTACCTGAGTATCCACAGAATACCTAGTAGTTTTCCCTGAGTCGAATCCTTCTTCCAAATGTAATTGCAGTTGGCTATTAGTGCTTGTTGAAATCCATAGTTTGTTCTTCCCACAATCTTGCAAAGCTTTTGCTTGCCTCAGCCAAGGTCTCCCCAAGAGTAAAGGGTAAGAAGTCTCTTGTGGAAGTGCAATAACAACAAAATCTAGAACAAAGTGGCAACCATGTACTATCATCAGTACCTTTTCAATAATGCCAAGAGGTGCAACCCGATGTTGATCTGCTAATGTAACTGTGAATGGTGCCATCTTGGTGGGGTTCAAATTCAATTTCTTCATTGTGAAATTTGGCATCAAATTGATACCCGAGCCTCCATCTATGATCACACCTGTGAGAGCTTCATCCTTTATACAAACAGATAATTTTGAGCTTTGGTAGTCTGTTAAGGGTGCAGGGGGAAAATCAACCATGAAACCATCTATACTGGGTGATTGGATCAAGTGAGCAGAGTGTATAATCTTCAATAAGTCACTTCTTATTTTTGAATCCATCCTTATAAGTTCGTATAGACTAACCTTGTGATGGATACCTTTCAAGATCTTTTCAATGTTTACCTCATGAGTGTCTTCTTGCAGAGTTGTTGGTTGGTCCCTTAGAGAAGTAGCCATCCTTTCATAGGCTCCTTCAATTTCTGCTTGGCCCTTCCACCCAGACCTCTTTTCTTCCTCTTTATCCTGGAATCCTTGTTGTTCTTCTCTATGGATTGCTACTGCTTGCCTATCTCTAGTCATCATGGGCATTGCAGAGGATGAAACAGCATAAGACTGAGTGGTCATACCTTCTTCTTGTGGAGAGACTGCAATCATGTGGATTGGAGCAGGACGGCTTCTGGGGCAGTCTCTGGTATAATGATCCTTGGCCTCTGGACAATGTTGACAAGGAGGTGCATCTTCTGGAAGGGAACACATATTTTTCATGTGGCCATACTCACTACATCGATAGCACATCAAAGGTCTATTATATCTAGGCTTTGCAAGCCAATTCTCCTCTCTATTAGGTGTATTTGAAGTACTAGCATAATATGAATCCAAAGTTTGAGGGTTACCTCTTTGCTGTGTGCCTTCGAGGTAGTAACAGTCTCTAGCTTCATGCCCATCCTTCCTACAAAATTGACAGCTTACCTTGTTGGGACAATTAGCATTGGAATGTCCATTGTTGTTACAGATTGTACACCAAATCTGCCTCCTTATATCCTGAGTGGTCCGCAAATCTTCTAACTCACGGCGAAGTTGGGCTACTTCATCATCAGTGCGATGCAGTGGTGGCAAGACCTTCTCTTCTTGTTGATTTTGTTGCATTTTCAATGCCTCCAGTTCTTTCCTCAGTTGCCCAATAGGATCGAGTTCTGCAGCATAATTCGATTATGTATCCCCTTCAAAATGTTGCCTAGCTTCTTCAATGCGTGATGCTGCTGCAACAAAATCATTGAGGGTTGCATCGAATCTAAGAGACTCACGTAACTTCTGCTGACATGACCTGGGTAGAGCTTTTTCTATCCATTTTTTAACCAAGAAGTCACCTGGAGCATGTGGCAGGCGTGCTACAAGTGCCTTTGTTCTAGTGTGAAGTTCATGAAAGGATTCACCTGATCTTAGCTTTAGATTCTCTAGCTGATCTAGAGCTCTTTCTGAGGAATCACTAGGTCGAAATGTCTGTGAGAACGCCGCCTTCAGAGCCTCCCATGTAGCAAAATGGCCATCTGCATATTGACTATACCATTTATCTGCAAGACCCTCCAATGTGGATGAGAAGAGTGCCAGCATTGCATCCTCTCTTTTCTGCAGACCTCGTCCACCGCATAAGGAGATGAATCTTCTCACATGATCATCAGCATCCTCATAAGCTTGTCCCTTGAAGGTAGGGAATTTGATGTTTAGTCTGGAGAGTAAATGAGAGAGCTGATGTTTCTTCTGACGTGTCTGAGGAGAAGTCTAAGGTTCTCCTATGCTTCTCTTTTGATAATGGTGTCGCACCCAAATCAATAGATAAATTCAAGGAGGGTAGAGGGGAGGTAGGCTCACTAGTCGAAGTTATAGTTAACTTGTTAAGGCTCCTCTGTACACCAAGAGGCTCCTTATCTGCTCGCGTATGGGTCATGTACCTACTTGCAAACGTCCTCAGGGCCCTCTCACAGAAATGCAAAGGTCCCACCAGGCGTGCCAAACTATAGAGGAGGTACTGGGGTATCTACTTTTAATAGGAGCATGCGGCAAGCATTCCAGTACTTCACCTACTCAAGGGAGGTTCTCCTTAGAGAAATATACCCTTTAACACTTCTATGAGCAGGCAGTTATCAATGATTGCACAGAGTTGTGAATACTGAAGAGAATATTAATGACAAAATGACAATAATGGAAGACCAACCACTCCTTAGTTCGAATCAGATGATTACAACATAGGCAAAAGAGATGCTCAAAAGTTTATGCTCTAGGCTAACATGCTACTCCAGAACTAAACAACATCAATACAAGGGATTCATCCAATCCGTACAATGGACACAACTAGATGTAGACTAGCACTGATGAATACAAAGTATGAAGACTTGCTCTAAGGGAAGAGCACGAAATACCAATGACTCACACTGAATGACAAAACCAAGCCACTCTCTTCACACTATAGTGCTATTAGCCCTCACTGGGAAGCCCACACTCTGTATCCTCACCACAGAGTGACTTCCTACAGTAGCCTTGAAGCCACAAAGTGCAAAGAGAGGACCTTTGTATGTACGTATGTAAAATGTGTGTATTTGAATGTATCTCCCAAATGAACACAAATCCATTGCTTTTATAGGCTCCAATAGGCCAAAAGGGCCTTGCCGATTCCTCATGTCCACTGATCATGCATCGATTGATTACCCAAGATTGGAGGGGTAAATCAAATTTGCCACCAGTCTTGAATTGGATCCTCAAAAAATAGGCAGTCGTCATGAATGGTTGGCGGCAAGTCATTTCTCCACTTCTACTTTTACCACTTACACCTTTACTGTCACTTTTGAATGCAAGATGAGATCCTCATTTTGTGCCACCCGTGATATTTGAATGACCTTGAGAAGCACACCCTTCACCTAATTTTTGTAGTAGCTTTTGATCCTTCATATTAAGTGGGCGGTATGCGAGGTGAGTTGTGGGGAGTTGAGAGAGATTATGGTTTTTGTGGAGGGTTGTGGAGTTGTGTGGGGTTTGTGGGGTTTGTGAGGTTTGTGGGTTGGGTGGGAATAGGGGTGAGTTATGGGGAATTGTGGGGGTTTTTGGGGTGTGGTAAAAAATTGATCCAAGATTTCAAAGTTATTATTGTATCATTGGAAAGTACTTGTTGAGAGCTTTCCAACGATATATAACACTGTAGGGTTTGGTTAAGAAATGATCCTCCAAATATCCATCCAAAACTCTATGAGAGCCTTATGTTATGTCGTGGAAAAAATGTGGGATTTGTGGGGGGGTTGTGGTGTTTGTGGAGGGCTCTGGGGTGGTGTGGAGTGGTGGAGGGCTGTGGGGTGGTGTGGAGTGCTGGAGGGCTTGTGGGGTGTTGTGGAGTGGTGGAGGGCCGTGGGGTGGTGTGGAGTGGTGGGGGAGGAGAGAGAGGGGAGGGAAGAGAGAGAGAGGAAGGCGTGGGTAGAGAGAGAGTGAGATAGGGAAAGAGGGAGAGAGGGTCTGAGGGGCGCTGAGGGCCGGGGAGGGGGCTGGCGGTGAGGGGAGGGGAGGGTGATGGTGGTGAGGGGAGGGGAGGGGGCTGGTGGGGGCTGAGCGGGGTGGCAGGGGAGGAGAGAGAGGGGAGGGAAGAGAGAGAGAGAGAGGAAGGTGTGGGTAGAGAGAGAGTGAGATAGGGAAAGAGGGAGAGAGAGAGAGAGAGAGAGAGAGAGGGTTTGAGGGGCGTTGAGGGGAGGGGAGGGGGCTGGCGGTGAGGGGAGGGGAGGGTGATGGTGGTGAGGGGAGGGGAGGGGGCTGGTGGGGGCTGAGGGGGGTGGCAGGGGAGGAGAGAGAGGGGAGGGAAGAGAGAGAGAGAGAGGAAGGCTTGGGTAGAGAGAGAGTGAGATAGGGAACAGGGAGAGAGAGAGAGAGTCTGAGGGGCGCTGAGGGGAGGGGAGGGGGCTGGCGGTGAGGGGGTTGGTAGTGAGGGGAGGGGAGGATGATGGTGGTGAGGGGAGGGGAGGGGGCTGGTGGGGGCTGAGGGTGGTGGCGGGGGAGGAGAGAGAGGGGAGGGAAGAGAGAGAGAGGAAGGCGTGGGTAGAGAGAGTGAGATAGGGAAAGAGGGAGAGAGAGAGAGAGACTGAGAGGCGCTGAGGGGAGGGGAGGGGGCTGGCGGTGAGGGGAGGGGAGGGTGATGGTGGTGAGGGGAGGGGAGGGGGCTGGTGGGGGCTGAGGGGGGTGGCGGGGGAGGAGAGAAAGGGGAGGGAAGAGAGAGAGAGGAAGGTGTGGGTAGAGAGAGAGTGAGATAGGGAAAGAGGGAGAGATAGAGAGAGGGTCTGAGGGGCGCTGAGGAGAGGGGAGGGGGGTAGCGGTGAGGGGAGGGGAGGGTGATGGTGGTGAGGGGAGGGGAGGGGGCTGGTGGGGGCTGAATGCCGCGATACAGAAGCCTACAAAACTACTTATGATCCAAAAGCATCGTATAAGTGAGATCCTACACATACAAAGAGAACTCGAAATTATTCCGACACATTTTTGTGGAATTCTACAAGAGAGAGAGAGAGAGAGAGCTTGAGACTTAAAGAGACTAGTAGGCCTTTTGATAATGAAATAATCCATTTTAAGCTTTCCATTATACATTGTGGGGGATAAGTATTGTGGGGGATAAGTTTTAGAATGAGTAATTAGGTAATTTTTGAATGAGTACCTTGCTTTGGACTCTACATTTAGCTTACTCTAAGATAATGCCTTGTTTTTATTTTCTCTCTACTATACCTAAACTTGCATGGCTCAAAAGTGATATTTGGAGGTAGATTTGCACCTAGCACATCTCAAACACTATTGTGGAGATAAAAAAGTAGATCATTTTTGCTTTTCACAAGTGTTTTGGAATTCCACATTATTTTTGAGCTACAAGGCCTACAAATGTGTGGAAGTCGCCAATACAAAAAATTTGAGTTTTCCTATTTCTATTAGAATCTATGATTTTGATGCATACATGTTGCACACTTAGAGTAGTCCTTGAATATGTATTTTTTTAACTTTTGTTCAACTTGTGACATGTATTGATAAAAGAAGCACTTAATTACTACAAATCATGCTTCTATGCAAACTTTGCATCAACGTGAGGACAGTGAGAGTGTAATTGAGAGTATGAGTGTAAACGAGATTGCAATAGCTCATGGGTGGTAGGGAGCGTGAGGCTATTTTCTCTTGTTGATATATTTAGGTAGTGATGTGTGTGAACAGTCTAGGACCGCGGGGGAACATTTTCCCTCTTTAGGAGGTTTTTCTCCCGCAGCTTGTATATACGCCTATTGCCCTAATGGGCTACTTATCTTTGTACATTCTCTAGTAATACATTCAGTATTTTGTGTTGTGCTCCAAGCTTCTTCTTCTTCTTCCTTGTGCTGTTTGCGTGCTTCTGCATACATGTAACTCCAACAATTGGTATCAGAGCATGTCGTCGATTCATCTAGGGCGTCGTCGTCACCTCTCCAATTGAAGTCTCAAAATCGTATGAATTTTGTTAAGCATACTCAACGTGTTTCCAAGATCAAAACTGCTTTGCTCTATGGTGCCGAAATTGTGATCTGAGCTCGTCCCGGCCTCCGAACACACTATTGCAGTGCTCGTTTAGGCTATTTTGTCATTTTGTGCCAAAGATATATACCTATTCCGATCGCCTGTATAAGCGTTTCCAAGTTTGCTACAGGTTTAGTAGAACTCGTCTGCACAGTTTTGTTCAACTTTTTGAGATACAATCAATTTTCTACATCAAGGTATTTTAGTCACCAGCCCTGGCTGAAAGTAGTGATGTATCTCGTATGAGGATAAGTTGTATGGTACGAACTACCCATTGTGGGCTTATATGATGTCATATGTATTGGTTGCAAAAGGACTGTGTAACATTGTGCAGGGTGTTGAAAAACGTCCTATCACACCTGCAACTGTTACAAGTGCAATTACTGAAGCTGATGCAGAAGGTGTCGAAGATGATGATATTCTGCATATTCCTGTTCAGGCTGCAGTTTTTGCTGCACCTACTACAGAGCTGACTCGTTGGGATGGTAGAGATGTTTAGGCACATGCATTGATAGCTTTGTCTGTGAAATGTTCCATTATTCCTCACATTCTCTCTTGCAAAATAGTTAAGAATGCTTGGGATACAATTACCACATTGTACCAAGCTAGGAATGAGGCTCGTGTTGCTTATCTCCAAAAACAATTGGAGAGTGAGCACATGAATGAAGGTGATTCTATGGATAGTTTTCTAACAAAGATCAAAGACTTGAAGGAACAACTGATTGTTGCTGATGAGGTTATACCAGATAGCTCACTTGTGTAGACCATTCTAAATGGTCTTCATGATTCATATCAGAGTTTTGGTTCTACTCTTCGGTTGATGATGAAAGGTAATCCAAATGCCTTGTCATTTGAGGAGTTAGTCTCTGTTCTGTTGTAGGAAGATCAGTCCAGGTAGAACAGGTCCATTATGCGTGTTGCAGACCAAGCTTTCTTGGCTACTCATAAGGGCGAAGGAAAACGGAGCTCTTCTACTAGTAAGAAGAAATCTGCAAATGTTGCACATTCGAAGAACGAAGATAAAGATGAGAAAAAATCCAAAAAGCAGAAATTGTTTTGCAAGTATTGTAAAGGGAATGATCATATCATATAGAACTGTCCAAAACTGGCTGTGAAAGAGGCAACAAAGAAAGAGACTGGAATGGTTGTTGCAAAAGACTCTACACCAAAAATGGAGTTTGCTAGTCTTGTGCAGGAAGAAGAATGGGTGTTTACTACTGTTTGTAGTTTTGACCCATCTTCTCATGAGCAGTGCATGTCTGTAGTAGACTCAGATGTTTGGTACTTTGACAGTGGGGCGACCAAACATATTACCTCGCAGCGTAGTTTCTTCTCTTCACTCGAGCCTGCCCCTATAGGGAATACTGTTACATGTGCCAACAACTCCTTTTATCTTGTTATGGGAGTTGGTAAGATCATTTTGACTACTACTGATGATAGTTCTTTCACTTTGTCAGATGCTTTGTTTGTCACAGGGATCAAGAGAAATCTGTTATCAGTTTCTACATTAGCCAAGATTGGCTTGGTTGTGAAATGTTTTTATGAGAGGTGTACAATTCATGATCCATCAAATGGCGATGTGATTATTGTTTAAACTATGAAAGATCTGTAAATTTTTGGCATGTGTAGTACATGATTCTCAGGTTATGTTAAATGCTAAGCTTTGGCATGCACGCTTTGTTCATCTAAATTTTGCTAGTTTGCTACGCCTGTAGAAATCTGAAATGGTGTCCTCTTTGCCCAAACTTGAGGCACATGGAAAACATGTTTGTGAAGGCTCTATTTTGGGCATAATGCAGCGTTCCTCGTTTCCAAAAGATGGTTCAGTTCGGGCTACTACAAAATTACAGCTTGTACATAGAGGGTCTGTGGTCCTATGTAGACACCTTCTTTTGGAAATTATCTTTACTTCGTATGGGTATATCCATTGAAGGCAAAGTCCAAAGTGTTCATGTGCTTCAAATAGTTTTTGGTTTTGGCTAAAAATCTATCAGCATGTAAAATGGGCACCCTCTGTTCTGATCGAGGGGGGAGGGGGAATATATGTCTTCTAATTTTAATGCATTTTTGGCTGAACGTGGGATAAAACACTAGTGTAAAATGCCATATACACCTCAACAGAATGGTGTTGTTGAATGAAAGAACAGGTCACTCATGGAGATGGCAAGGTGTATGGTCAAGAGTCAGGCTTTACCACATAGTTTTTGGCTTGAGGCTGTCATGTGTGCAGCATATGTACTTAACAAGTGTCCCACTAAAGCCCTACAATCTATCACTCCATATGAGGCTTGGCATGATCACAAGCCATCTGTTGCTCATCTGCATGTTTTTGGTTGTTTCCCATATGCATTAGTGCCTAAACAACATCACAGAAAATTGGATGATAAAGTAGTAAAATGTATTTTTGTTGGGTACATTTCTCAAAGTAAAGGATATCGTTTGTATCATCCACAAACTAAACACATTTTGGTTAGCTGTGATGTTGTTTTTGTGGAAGATGCTACTCAGCCATTGCTTTCATGTACTAAGGAGACATCTGTTAGCTCCAAAGACATGTATGATACTTTGCTGCCTCTTTTTACTGCTGGTCCCAATGACGCAACTTCTTAGCCTTTCCAGGTTTCATGTGATGATGTAGATCATTCCAATTCTGATGTAGATTTACATGATGCACTAGTTGGTGAGAGAGCTAATCTTGAGCATGCAAAAGCTATGCCAAAATGGCTAGTGCAGACTTTGCTTGAGAGCAAATTAGATGCATCTCTATCATATCATACTCGGTCAGGCTCTCATAGTGCCTCTTTTGCATCAAATTGCTATGCTATGGCTGCATCTAGTCTCTGTGATGAGAATGAGCTTGTTTTGTTTGATGAAGCACAAAATTCAGAAAATTGGATGGCTCCTATGCTATAATGAAGAATGGTACTTGGTCTTTATGTGACTTGCCTCTTGGCAAGAAGGCCATTGGCACTAAGTGGGTTTACAAGTTGAAGCGTAAGCCTAATGGAACAGTTGATAGGTATAAGGCTAGGCTTGTTGCAAAGGGTTATGCACAGGAAAGAGGCATTGATTTTGATGAGACCTTTGCACCTACATGTTGTATGACTACTATTCGGAGCATTTGTGCACTTGCAGCCCATCATGGTTAGAATGTACATCAGTTGGACATTAAAATTGCATTTCTAAATGGTGACTTGCATGAAGAAGTGGATGTTTTTCAGCCCCGTGGCTTTGTGCAAAAAGGGCATGAAAACCTGGCTTGTAGGTTAAGAAAGGCATTATATGGTTTAAAGCAAGCACCATGTGCTTGGTAAGAGAAGATACATGCCTATCTGATTGCACACGGTTCTGAGAACATTCCAACTGAAAGCACCTTATATGTTAAGCGTGCTAATGATGTGCTTCTGATCATTGTTGTCTATGTTGATGACATGCTGCTCATTAGACCTGTTGAGAAGCATATTGCTGATTTTAAGGCTGATTTGTATGCCTCATTTGCAATGTCTGATTTGGGGCATTTGCATCACTATTTGGGCATTCGGTTTATGCAAGTTGATGGTGGGATAGCTTTGTGTTAAATGAAATATATTGGACACATTATTGCAGCACTTTGGCCTTGAAGACTGTAAGCCTATTGCCATTCCTATGGAGATAGGTTTACAATTGTCTTCATGATGCTGGAGATGCATTTGATGTTGTTCTCTATCAGTAGGCTTTTGGATGCTAGATTTACTTATGCATTACTCAGCTAGATATTAAGTTTGTTGTCTCACAAATGAGCAAGTTTGTGCATTGCTCAAGAGTCAAGCATTGGCAGGCGGTTAAGTGCATCTTTCATTACTTGAGTGGTACTCGGCTACTTGGGTTGTTTTATCCCAAGGGGGGATCACTACCGCCAGATTTGCATGCTTTTTCTAACTCTGATTGGGCTGGTTGCTATGACACTCGTGTGTCCACTAATGGCTTTTGCTTCATGCTTGGTAGCTCATGTATATATTGGTTGAGCAAGAAGCAGACTATGGCCACTTCCAGTTGTGAGGCTGAGTATAGGGAAGCTTTCACAATGACTCTTGAGTGTGTGTGGCTCAGATGTCTTATGGCTGATTTGGGTGTTGGTCAGACTTTTGCCACCACCTTCAGTAACAGTTAGAGCGCATTGGCAGTTACAAGGAACCCTGTGTTCCATGCTCGCACTAAGCACATTGAGGTGCATTATCATTATGTGAGGGACAGGTTCTCTACTGGGGAGATCAGCTTGGCATATGTGCCCACGCAGGAGAACATTGCAGACCTTTCCACAAAGGCTCTGCCTAGGTAGAAGTTTGAAGCTTTCCGCAAAGCTTTGGGCTTACTTCCTTTTGTGGAGTGATTTCCAAATAGCTAGGCACTTCCTTTTACATGAGTGCCAGCTACTTGTTCACTGCATCACTCCAAGAGGGGATTTGTTGATATATTTAGGTAGTGATGTGTGTGAACACTCTAGGATCGTCGGGGCACTTTTTTCCCTCTTTAGGAGGTTTTTTTCCCCAGCTTGTATATATGCCTATTTCCCTAATGGGCTACTTATCTTTGTACATTCTCTAGTAGTACATTTAGTATTGTGTGTTGTGGTCCAAGCTTCTTCTTCTTCCTTATGTTGTTCACATGCTTCCACAAACATCTAACTCCAACATCCCTTATCTCATGGAAGTTCTATTTTTCTCCCATCTACTATTCTTGAGTGATCTGAAACTTGTCATTGGGGATAGCTTGTGGTGAGAAAGTGTTATAAAAAGATCAAACGATAGTTGCACAGGAGAGGAAGAACACATACACTCCTGTAAAAAGGTATGTAAACACATAAATACATACACACACATACACTCAAATGCACACATGCATACACATGCATATACAAACACATATACACACACATACACATATATCTACACATGCATACAAAAACATACACATACACACACATATTCATATGCACACCTTATCACATAGAGACACACACATTCACATATACAAACACATACACTCGCATGAATACAAACACACACATGTATATATACACATGTACATAAACACACACACATGCACTCACATACACATATAAATACACATATACATACACATACACACAAACACATATGCATACACACATGTACATATGCACACATATATACAGTCACACACATAGAGACATGCACATACACATATGCAAACACATACACTCACATGCATACATACAGACATGCATATGCATAGATATATACGCACATGAACATGCATACATACATACACATATCCATATACACACATACATATACACACATATTCATAGACACATATAATGCACATGCATCGACACACATACACATACGCACACACATACACACACACACACATACATACATATATATATATATATATATATATATATATATATATATATATATATATATATATATATATATATATATATATATGTATATATATATATATATATATATATATGTGTATATATATATATATATATATATGTGTGTGTGTATATATATATATATATATATATATATATATATATATATATATATATATATACATACATATACATATACATACATGCACCCATTTAAACACAGATTTTCACTCACATCCATACAAAACACATTTATACAGATGCATATGCATACATACATACACACATATACACACATACACATGTATGCATACACATGCATACACATATACAAACACATTTAGTCACATACATATAGATAGACATGCATATGCACACACATCCACATACACATAAATATACACACACACACATATACACACACACGTACATACACACACATACACACACATAGTCACAAACATATGCACATACCTAGAGATGTACATACAAACACTTAGTCACACACACATGCACATATACACAAACATACATACAATTCTCTACAACATATCAGGGTTATACCGAGGCTTCTACAGAGGCAATTGAACGGGTGCATTTTTTCCCCGACCTTGGTGTATGAGTCGGTATAAGCGTCGATAGAAAAATGCCAGTATAGGTGGCATCGGTACGAACATCGGTATTACCGATGCTCATACCGATGCCTATTCTAGCCACTTGTTGGGTGTAGCATAGGGTATACTGACGTCTTGCTAGGAATACCCATGGGCATACCAATGACCATATGTGCATAATTTGTTTTGGGCAGAGTATGTTGTGTCTTGCTATAGCAATATTACCATGAAGTTGTGTAGCAAAAGACAATACACTCTGCCCAAAGAAAACCAAGTACATGTGAGGTGTACTCTAATGGCAACTAGAACATGATTTCTTATAGCAAAATACTAGCAGACACAAAAGAGATGAGCACAATGAACTATGAATCATGTACAAAAAGTTTATATATTCCATAAATGAAGCATGTGCAAGAGTATGGCAAACCACTGCCATATATGATCCAAATACAAAATGTTGCAAAGCACTTCCATATAAAAACCAAATAAAAAATTACGGTGCACCATTGCCACACATGAGTGTAATACAAAATTTTGACAAAGCACCACCATACATATGGTCAAGGGAATCAAAACCTTTACACCTACAATCGTGCAACAAAGCATATGCATAAAATGAGACAAATTGACAAGATATTTATAAAAAACAACTAAAAATACCAAACCAAGCTATAAGTTTAACTCATCATATATTCTCCCTTGAAATGATTGCACAACATCCCTCTAAGTCCTGCAATAGTGCAGCCAATCCATGATGATATCCATAAGCTTCTTTGGTTCATCTCGGAGGATGACCCACTGCCAAATCCTATAATAAATATGGAAAATTTTAGATGATCATACATGATTTGCTTAACACAAACAAGTTGAATAATATAAATGATACTTACAAATTGGTAATGCATATTATCGTATCCACCGCTACCCAAATGTGATGTTCCAACCGTATCTAAATGTGTCGCCGTTGTGTCTTCCTACTAACGATATCGATCAGGAGTCTATTGCTGCTTATCGTGAATCGATTCCGACTCCTCAATGTTGGAGATAGACGTCTGCGGAAGCACGCGAACAACACAAGGAAGTAGAAGAAGCTTGGAGCACAAACACACAATACTGAATGTATTACTAGAGAATGTACAAAGATAAGTAGCCCATTAGGGCAATAGGCGTATATACAAGCCGGGGGAAAAAAACCTCCTAAAGAGGGAAAAAAGTGCCCCGGCAGTCCTAGAGTGTTCACATACATCACTACCTAAATATATCAACAAATCCCCCCTGGGAGTGATGCGGTGAACAAGGAGCTGGCACTCATGTATAACGAAGTGCCAAGCTATGTGGAAATCACTCCACAAAAGGAAGTAAGCCCAAAGCTTTGCGAAAAGCTTCAAACTTCTCCCTAGGCAGAGCCTTCGTGAAAAGGTCTACAATGTTCTCCTGCGTGGGCACATATGCCAAGCTGATCTCCCCAGCAGAGAACCTCTCCCTGACATACTGATAATGCACCTCAATGTGCTTAGTGCGAGCATGGAACACTGGGTTCCTCGCAACTTCCAATGCGCTCTGACTGTCAGTGAAGATGGTGGTGGCAGAAGACTGGCCAACACCCAAATCAGCCATAAGGCGTCTGAGCCACACACACTCAACAGTCGCTGTGAAAGCTGCCCTATACTCAGCCTCACAACTGGAAGTGGCCACAGTAGGCTGCTTCTTGCTCAACCAAGATATACATGAGCTACCAAGCATGAAGCAAAAACCACTGGTGGACACACGAGTGTCATAGCAACCAGCCCAATCTGAGTCAGAAAAAGCCTGCAAATCTGGCGGTAGTGATCCCCCCTTGGGATAAAACAACCCAAGTAGCCGAGTACCACTCAAGTAGCGAAAGATGCGCTTAACTGCTTTCCAATGCGTGACTCCTGGGCAATGCATAAACCTGCTCATCTGTGAGACAGCAAACTGAATATCTGGCCGAGTAATGCATGAGTAAATCAAGTATCCAACAGCCTGCTGATAGAGAACAGCATCAAATGCATCTCCAGCATCATGAAGACTCAATCGTAAACCTGTCTCCATAGGAGTGGCAATAGGCTTACAGTCTTCAAGGCCAAAACGCTGCAATAATGTGTCAATATATTTTGTTTGACACAAAGCCATTCCACCATCAACGTGTATAAACTGAATGCCCAAATAGTGATGCAAATGCCCCAAATCAGACATCTCAAATGAGGCATGCAAATCAGCCTTAAAATCAGCAATATGTGTCTCAATAGGACCAGTGAGCAGCATGTCATCAACATAGACAACAATGATCAGAAGCACATCATTAGCACGCTTAACATATAAGGTGCTTTCAGTTGGACTGTTCTCAAAACCATGTGCAATCAGATAGGCATGTATCTTCTCATACCAAGCACGTGGTGCTTGCTTTAAACCATATAACGCCTTCTTTAATCTGCACACCTGGTTTTCATGCCCTTTCTGCACAAAGCCACGGGGCTGAAAAACATACACTTCTTCATGCAAGTCACCATTCAGAAATGCTGTTTTAATGTCCAACTGATGTACATTCCAACCATGATGGGCTGCAAGTGCACAAATGCTACGAACAGTAGTCATACGGCATGTAGGTGCAAAGGTCTCATCAAAATCAATGCCTCTTTCCTGCGCATAACCCTTTGCAACAAGCCTAGCCTTATACCTGTCAACGGTACCATCAGGTTTACGCTTCAGCTTGTATACCCACTTAGTGCCAATGGCCTTCTTGCCAGGAGGCAAGTCATATAAGGACCATGTACCATTCTTCATTATAGCATCATATTCAGATTGCATAGCAGCCATCCAATTTTCTGAATTTTGTGCTTCATCAAAAGAAACAGGCTCATTCTCATCACAGAGACTAGATGCAGCCATAGCATAGCAATCTGATGCAAAGGAGGCACTATGAGAGCCTGAACGAGTACGATATGACAAAGGTGCATCTAATTTGCTGTCACGCAAAGTCTGCACCAGCCATTTTGGCATAGTTTTTGCCTGCTCAATATCAGCTCTCTCATCAGCAAGTGCATCATGTAAATCTGCATCAGAAATGGAATGATCTGCATCATCATATGAAACTTGCAAAGGCTGAGAAGTTGCCTCATTAGGACCAACACTAGCCTGTCCAACTGTAAAAAGAGGCATCAAAGTATCATACATGTCTTTGGAGCTAACAGATGTCTCCTTAGTACATGAAAGCAATGGCTGAATAGCATCTTCCACAAAGACAACATCACAGCTAACCAGAATGCGTTTAGTCTGTGGATGATACAGACGATAGCCTTTACTTTCAGAACTGTACCCAACAAAAATACATTTTACTGCCTTATCATCCAATTTTCTGCGATGTTGTTCAGGCACTAATGCATATGCCAAACAACCAAAAACACGCAGATGAGCAACAGATGGCTTCCGGTCATGCCAAGCCTCATATGGAGTGATAGACTACAATGCTTTAGTGGGACACCTGTTCAGTACATATGCTGCACACATGACAGCCTCAAGCCAGAAACTATGTGGTAAAGCCTGACTTTTGACCATGCACCTCGCCATCTCCATGAGTGACCTGTTCTTTCGTTCAGCAACTCCATTCTGTTGAGGTGTATACGGTACTGTACACTGGTGTTTTATCCCACGTTCAGCCAGAAATGCATTAAAATCTGAAGACATATATTCCCCCCCTCGATCAGAACGGAGGGTGCCCATTTTACATGCTGACAGATTTTCAGCTAAAACCAAAAACTGTTTGAAGCACATGAACACTTCGGACTTTTCTTTGAGTGGATATACCCATGCATGCCTGGAAAAATCATCAATGAAAGTCACGAAGTAAAGGTAATTTCCAAAAGAGGGTGTCTGCATAGGACCACAGACATCACTATGTACAAGCTGCAATTTCTGCGTAGCCCGAACTGAACCATCTTTTGGAAAGGAAGAACGCTGCATTTTGCCCAAAATACAGCCTTCACAAACATGTTTTCCAGGTGCCTCAAGTTTGGGCAGAGAGGACACCATTTCAGATTTTTGCAGGCATAACAAACTAGCAAAATTCAGATGACCAAAGCGTGCATGCCAAAGCTTTGCATCTGACATAGCCTGAGAATCATGAACTGCACATGCCGAATCATTCACAGATCTTTCATAGTCTATGAGCTTATATAGCCCACGACATAAGATGCCAGAAGCAATAATCACATCGCCATTTGAGAGATCATGGACTGTACACCTGTCATCAACAAATTTCACAACCAAGCCAATCTTGGCTAATGCAGAAACTGATAACAGATTCTTTTTGATCCCTGGCACAAATAAAGCATCTGACAAAGTGAAAGAACTACCATCAGCAGTAGTCAGAATGATCTTACCAACTCCCATAACAGGATAAGAGGAGTTATTGGCGCAGTGACAGTATTCCCTGTAGGGGCAGGCTCGAGTGAAGAGAAGAAACTGCACTGTGAGGTAATATTTTTGGTCGCCCCACTGTCAAAGTACCAAACATCTGAGTCTACTGCAGACATGCACTGATCATGAGAAGATGGGTCAAAACTAGAGACAGTAGTAAACGCCCATTCTTCTTCCTGCACAAGATTTGCAGACTCTGTTTTTGGTGTAGAGGCCTCTGCAACAACCATTCTAGCCTCTTTCTTCTTCGCCTCTTTAGCAGCCAGTTTTGGACAGTTCTTTATAATATGATCATTTCCTTTACAGTACTTGCAGAACAATTTCTGCTTTTCTGATTTCTTTTCATCTTTATCCTGGTTCTTCAATTGTGCAGCATT